>JANHFK010006292.1:95871-110781 GCA_036250565.1 Sibynophis collaris
AACCCCTTAAATAATATTTACCCAAGCGAAGTGGTAAAGAGAGATTTCCTTGTGGTGTTATGCAAGGCCTGCCGAACAGAATAGGTATGTTTTCTTTAACAGTAGATTTCAGGGACCTTGATTCAAAAATTGTTGTGATATAATGCACTGTTTGGGTACCAAAAGACAGATAAGGTTTTAGTATTATCATATTGTTATTCATATAATAAGATTTCCTTTTATCTGGTGCTCAACATTATTCTTTCTCTCATGAGATAGGATAATAAAGAATGATACAAGTCACCCAGTGAGTTGCTGTGGCTGAGAGTACTCCTCAATCCGGGAGTTCCTTGTCTTTTTCAAATACCTTCACCATTATGCCACACTGACAAAAGTGGAGCCTTTGCTTGGATTGTGTTCCAGACATTCAGTCTCAAATCTATTTTCATGTTATTTACCGTCTTCTTGTGCCTACCAGCTGCTGTAATGGGCATTATTTTAGAAAACTTTGCCTATTGCCATCTTTCTGGATAGCCCAGAACTAGATCCTTTAGTACAACAGGGATAGCAATATTAGATATTCTCCATATTTTGAGTCATACAACAAGGCAAAGATGTATATTTGAAAAATGAAAATATCTTGAAAACAATGGCCCTTACCTAAAAGTCCAACTACCCCTTTAGCTCTGTAGTCCCAGGACAGCTAGCACTAAGTGGCAGTTCTACAATGTAAAAAAAAAGTTCATATTGGACCTGCAAAACAATGTCATTAATTAGGAATTTGAAGCCTAGATAAAATCAATTATTTACAGGATTTATTTGATGAGTTTCAGTATAAAAATGCACACCTAGTAATTTATCCAGAAGCATTCTCAGTGGATTTGGCTCCATCTGGGCTTTGGGAATGTGTCCAGGAGGATGTCCTCTGTTATATCACTTATACTGTGTAATGTGAAGCTGAAACTAAAGCTGCTATTCCACCTGGTGCTAACTTTTGGACTGTAGGTAAATTTATCAAGATCATCAATTTTCTAGACATCCCAAAATTTAGCACCTAAATACTGCAACTGAAGACACTTTCAGCAATAATTTATTCTAGATTTTGGGTGACTTCCAGCTGTTGATCCTGTGCTCCTTCAAAATATCATTTAGAGCTGTCCAGATATCTGGGTGTGGTACAGTTTATTATCTTACCAATTGCATGCTTTGCATTTTATTTCAGTCAAGTTGAAAGGCAAAGTGTGTGTCAGAACCTTTGCATCTTAAATTTTCTCATAGGCAAATTCTTTCCGATGTGATCCAGCTCAGTTTCAGAAAAAGCTCTTTGGAAGTTCAGAATTTTTTTTTAATATCAGAATAAATATAATTTCTAAAAATTAAGCACTAACATGTTTTCCATTAATATTCCTATCACCTCACGATGCTATTTACAGCTTCTAACAATAACATCTCAATTGAAATAACATTAGAATTTCAAACAGTAAATTAAGGTTAAACATTAAAATAATGTTTTTTAATGTTTTAATAATATTCTTAATAATGCCAACGGAATCCTAGGCTGCATTCATCGAGAAATAGAATCAAGATCACATGAAGTGTTAATACCACTTTGTAATGGCTTGGTAATACTGCATCCAGTTTTGGTTGCTACAATATTAAAAAGATGTTGCGAGTCTAGAAAGAGTATAGACAAGCAAAAAAGATGATTAGGGGATTGGAGGCTAAAACATATGAAGAACAGTTGCAAGAATTGGATGTGTTTACTTTAGAAATACTAAGGGGTGAATAGAAATACTAGGGGGTGACATGAGAACAGTATTTCAATATCTCAGAGGCTGCCACAAAGAACAGGGGGTCAGCCTGTTCTCCAAAGCACCTGAAGGCAGAACAAGAAGCAATGGATGTAAACTAATCAAGGAAAAAAGCGACCTAAACTAAGGAGAAATTTCCTCACAATTTAGAACAATTAATCATTGGAACAGCTTGCCTCCAGAAGTTGTGGATGCTCCAACACTGGGGGTTTTAAAGAAGAGATTAGACAACCATTTGTCTGAAATTGTAGAGTTTCCTGCTTGAGCAGAGCGTTGGACTAGAAAACCTCAAGGTCCCCCCAACTCTGTTATTCTGTTATTCTTTTAAAAATCGTAAAAATCTTGTGAATTGTAAAAAAAAGATTCATCATTACGACCCTAGATCTTTATCTGGCCTGAGCTTTGAGATTCTTAGGAACTGTTAACAGTCCCATGGTTAACATAATAATGAAATCTTGAAATAATCAGTTTCCACAGTCTCCCAGAAACAAACTCCAAAGCTGCTCCATACTGAGGGATCTTTGATGCTCCCTGAGTTTGGTTTTCTTGAAGATGTTTCATTCCCAAAGTAGGTTAGATCAGAAGTGCTCATGTACCTGGTTTGGGTAATAAAACATCTGCAAAAAAACCAAGTTCAGAGAGCACCAAGGACCCCTCATTTCAACCCTGAGCTACAAATATTCTCCTTTATTCTTAGTACTGAATTGAAGGTTGTTGGACCAACAATCATAACCTGTTCGTCTAACCCAGCATAAAGAACAGGTTCACATATGTAAATTAAAAAATAAAAACAATTTCTTACCAGTTTCCCAGTAAGAAAAATATAATTCATGTAGATGACTGTATTCCCCCTCCCACTTTCAGTAGGGCTCTGCGATCTACCTTAATCCTATAAAAGCAAGGGTCTCCAAATTTGGCACCTTTAAAACTTGTGGACTTCCAACTCCCAGAATTGCTCAGCCAGCCATATTTGCTGGGGAATTCTGGGAGTTGAAGTCTATAAGTCTTAAAGTTGTGAATCTTGGAGACTCCTGCTATAAAGCATACCTAATGGGAAATAATCTGGTTAAATATGGAACTGTCCATTTCTTCTGCCCACAATTCAGTGTTATAAGCCAACCCATGTTCTCAATAAGGTCATCTATGTAAGGCATTCAACAATAGCATCAAGTAGCGAGTGGACAAACTGGTAAAACTACCTGGGTCTGTGCCAGAATGATGAGGTAACCCAGTTCTTAGGAGTTGCCCCAGATCCTGTATCTCCTGTTTCTGGAACATGTATACAAACCCCTTCTCCCATTTATCCTGGCACATTTTAATCCTTTTTATAAGAATCTTGAATCCTTTTTCTCAGTCAAGAGAGATGCCCCTCCCATTAGGGCACCCCTTCATTGGCAACCCCATCGCCACCCTATCTATCTTTGCAGGCCAGATGGAATCAAGAAGGGCTGCTTGATTGATGTATCTCTGCTGTGCTTTCTCCAAACAAAGTAGGTGAAAAGCCATTCGGGCTGGTTTGTTAGGGCTGCAATTTGACGAGTCCAGAGGAAAACACAAAAGAGGTTATGTGTAAAGCATGTCACAACATTCAGTTGTTGTAACTAAGCAACATTTCATTTTTATTTTTTTTGCCAAATGCACACGTATGAGAAAGGTGGATTGCTTTTTTCTTGTAACATGAAGAAGCGAGCTTTTATTTTCAAGAGTTTTACAGTTTTCATTATATTTACAAATACGTTTCTTTATAAATGTTAAGAGCCTCTCTAAAACAAAATCGGGGATTAGTGAATTCGAAAGAGCTGAGGAGAGTTTCCCATTTAACATTATCCTTTGTTCTTTTCAATAGCTATGCCTACAAGTAGAAATCAGTTTTGCTCAATATCATTCTATTTGGTTTTTATGGCAGGATGGTAATAGACTGCAAGTATGGATACTTAGTGAGACTAACAGGTTAGTAAGGATAACAAGTCTTGAGTTCTAGTAAAAAGGACTTTTGGAATATTTGGAAAGGACTGAGCATCTCATCCATATCTTCGGTTAATAACCTGTTATCTACTTTTGGCCCTTATATCTGATTTTGAATTTGTACTTCTGATTAACTTTCTTTAATTGTGCCCTTTTAACTGTATATAAATGTATATAAGGCCTTTGAGGGTCAGCAAATAACACTGACTTGAATTGATTTGACAAAACATTTGGGGGAATACAAGGTCAGTTTTGTCCTTTTTCCACTAAAATTGGTTTTGAGAGCTGCCATTTAAAAAAATAAAAAACATTTATGATTGAACTCTCTTCCCTCCACTCGGTGCTGTTTTTCACTTTGCTTAATTTCTGGTTTATTTGACAAAAGGATCTCCTTGAGTAAAACAAAAGAATGAGATCATGTTTTTCTGCTGAAAGTGAGGAAGACAAATAAAGATCCCTTTCCTTCTGTCCTTGAGGCTGAAATATGAAGCCCAGCAGATTTTAGGCAGAACTGTACTTGTAGAGTAAGCATCTTACTGCTTGCTGTCTGCAGTCTGTTGTCTCTCTCTTACTTAGAAGCTTTAAAAACTTTTAAAAAGAAAGCTGTCTCTCAGATAAAACACAAAATTCCTGTTTTAATGACTAGATTATATGAAATCTAATTGTGGCATCTGATTATAGCAGTTGTTTCTGCTACCAGCAGATTTCCCCAAATCCCTATCATGTTATGAACTTATTATAAAGATCAGAAGAGAAAAAGATGTTAATTATGCTCTACTTGTGTATGACCATATGCCAATTAGACTAATAGTTGCTTTCTTTATTAGAGTAATCCAGGTTATGCCAGTCGACATCCGCATAGCTTATTTGTATTATATCTGTAGGTAGACTTGATCCTGTTTACTAGATATTCTCTTGTTGACCAGACAAAACCAGCTCCCAGACTGTGCTGTTTTTTAGATTAATGGTTTCCAGAACTAATGCCTCTGAAGCAGAGCTGGAACCAGTACAGATTTTATTATGATCAGTATAAGTGAGATCAGCTCATTTGAAATAATAGCACCTGCGTAACATTGTCATTGACTATTTTCATACATAGCAAACTATCATTAAGGTAAAAGTAAAGGTTCCTCTCGCACATATGTGCTAGTCGTTCCTGACTCTAGGGGCAGTGCTCATCTCCGTTTCAAAGCCGAAGAGCCAGCGCTGTCCAAAGACGCCTCCATGGTCATGTGGCCAGCATGACTAAATGCCAAAGGCACACGGAACACTGTTACCTTCCCACCAAACTGGTCCCTATTTTTCTACGTGCTTATTTAAGATTTTTTTAAAAAACAACGAAACAAAAAAATGAATTGGTGCACTGTGAGAATTCAGCCAATAAAGATAATAACAGCATACATCTTCCAGTTAAGCTAATGCTAGTTTTATTACCAATTCTATTTGTCCGATGGCCAAGAATGTTTGACTCTCTGGGAGTCTAGATTGGAAAAATAAATTCAATTTTCTTCAGTTCTTTTTGCTGCAACTTTCTTTGCACTGATTGTGTTGTTGATTAATTGATGGATTATGTGCCATCAAGTCATTTTATACTCCTAGCAATCATATAGATAGATTATCTCTAGAATAATCTACAAGTAATCCTTGACTTGCAGCCATTCATTTAGCAACTGTTAGAATTTACAATAGTGCTGAAAAAAGTGACTTATGAACTGTCCTCACACTTAATAACCATCACAGCATCCCCATGCTCACCCAAACAAAATTCAGGCACTTTACAACAGTTGTGTGTCCTGGGGTCATGTGATCATTATTTGCAATCTTCCCAACCATCTTCTGACAATGAAAGACAAAGTCAGATTCCTTTAATAATCACATGATTTGCTTAATAATTTCAGTGATTTACTTAATGACTGTGGCAAATGGTCATAGATGTGGCTCAATTAACCACCTTGCTTAGCCCCAATATTCTGTTCTTCATTGTGGTTGTAAATTGAGAACTATCTGTAGCTCTAACTTTTCCCCCCCAAATCTCCCAATAATGCACTGATTGTAATTGAATCCATCCATCTTGCTCTTGGTTGTAGTCTTCTCTTTTTGCCTACCTTCCCCAGCATCAGAACCTTTTCCAAAGAGCTGAGTCTTTGCATAATGTGTATAAAGTAGGATAATAGGAGCCATTTGTGCCTCATTATGTGTTCAATTTATTCATTACTGAGTTACAGAAAGTTTAGAGAAGCTGTTATAGCCTGTGCTGTTCAGCCCTGGACCCTAAATACTCTGTATCTAACTATATAAATCTAAAGAAACTTTTAACTTGTTTTAGTTCATCATGTAACAATTACATTATAATTAATCACAAATGAATTAACAGCTCATTTGTAATTAATGTGTTAATTTGGATTGCAGCGCTTAGGGGAAGGTTGGACTCAATGGCGTCAGTGCAGACTTCTGATTTTATCAATGTCTGTGTATTCTGGCTTTTACCCCATTGAAAAAGTCTTCTCTAATTGTAATTTAGATGTCATTGGATCAGATTATACAGAAGACAGTGAGTGCTTAATTCTGCAGAAAGTATCATCGCATTGGGAAAATATGCAGGGTTTGGAAAGAAGAAAATTTGATCCTTCTCTGGCACTTCTTCCCACTTTCACTTCAGCTAGATTTTCACTGCTACTTTCCACTTTCACTCTGGGGGGGGGGGAGTAGCTTCCTTAGTATTACTGCCTATAAATCCCTACCTTAGGTATTTCTTTTAGCTTTGTGCAAATATATGGGCAGCAGACTTTTGGGGGTTGGTGGCAGTATCTACTGATTCTGTTGCTAAGCAAGTACATTTGCTGGAGAGGGAGAAATGTGCTTCAGCTTGCATTGATGTTCTTTAGGACTAGCACTATTGCTGGTGAAACAATCAAGAGTTATTCATTGGAAAAGTTCTGTAAAATAATGTGGGCAGAACTCTCTATGAGAATTATGTTGCACAAGGCTGCACAAGCAGTGAGCTCTTGGTCAGATGAGTGTAGTTATTTTGATATTTGGCTCTATGTTATAAGAAAGTTGGAAATCATGAGATCTTGAAGCATAGTGAAAATATGACTTTCTTTATTTTTTGGCTGTTTGGGGTGTGTTTCTCTGCCAAATCCAATTCTTCCATTGGAGAACTTGTGGAAAAGGAGAACTTGGATTGCAATCAGCATCTTTTAAGCTTTGGTTGTTAACCCAGTATAAAACCTAAGTGCTGGGCTAGAGTGAATCTGGGGCCTTATAAAATGGAATGCTATTTCTGTGGTAGCCTATTACCTTTGGGGCACTGGAAGTTGCTATGGTTTTATGTTTTTTCATTATTTTGGGAGCAATTCAGGTTATGGTAGGAAGAGGGAGCTATAGAAGTTTACTTATAAAGAAATAAAAACATTACAAAGTACCATACAGATTTATCTTAATGCTACCCCCCCTTCCCCCTACTTGTCACCGTACAATCACCACAATTGTTTTTATTTTTTAGGAAAAGAGTATAAGAGTTGTTTGATGTAAAGAACCATTCTTGGACTTCACTTTGGTCTTTAAATTGTCACTAGATGACAGTTCCCCATTTTATTTATTTTTGTAGATTCAGCTTGGGAAACACCAAGGGAGATATTTACAGTCACTTTGGTAACCCTGTCCATATAATTGAGAGTCCTAGCAATAGAAGATCCTGAGCCAGTTGGTCACAGTTTCTTCTTTTCTGTGCACTGCAAGGAGAAAGAATAGTTTGGTACTTATGTACAATATATTGACAAAAACAAGCAAGAGGAAGAGAGATCGCCTTTTTTGGACAGTTTTCTCCTACCTCCTTCCTTATACTATCAGCTACTAAAAGTTGTTTTGAAAAACACAGGACCGGAAAGTTGTATGGTGTTAGCAGCTTGGTGGTATTTTCTCAGAAGTGTCAGATTTGAGCAAGAGATATGAAAGTCCTGTTTTTAGTTCCTTTTATGTACTCTGCATTAGATATACTATCACTCCAGCTGTTAATTTCAATCTTACACAAGTGTTGTCCTTCTTTCGTTTAGCTTCCCTTTTATCACACACCACATGCACCATTTCCCATGGTTCCTACCTTTCATGAGCTTTGAGGGGAAACCAGAAGTTTTGTTTCAAGAGCTGTTTGCCAGGGACTAATTTCACCTAATGACAACATACCTTATCTTCCACCAAGTATCCCCCTGCTATTAAATGCCAAGAGGTTCCATAGCAAGGCTCCCCTCATCCGAGATCTGGGTGAAATCAGATGTGAGTGTTCCCATCTCTGAGATATGCTATGAGGAAAAAAGGAATGTAGCTGCACCTTGGAAAACACTGATGGGAGTAACCCTGGCAGGTAGAAACAGGCACCCCATTCCAAGGCTAGATTCAGCTCATCTCTCCTACCTGTACAAAAACAGTTATGAGGGTCTGGCTGTACCAGGAAAGCTGAGGGAGAAGTACTTAATCTACCCCTCCCCATCAGCCTGCTTAGGGAGGCAGACTGACCAGCAGAGATTTTCCCTTACGGACTCCCACAATGGTATTTCAGCTAATCCGTTGACCACACCAAGCTGTTTGACTGGCACAACAGCCTCCACAGCTGGCTAATTGAGTGACACTCTGACCTTTTCAAAGACATGCTGATGTCCATAGGTTGCCAGGTTAGCCCACCTTACTGCACTCAGGCCCTCAGCCCAGAAAAGGGGAATCTATCCAGAGTGTATGTGATGAGCGGAAGAAGAGGAAGATGCATCACATAGATGAAGAAATGGGAAGTGACATCTGGGCAACAGCTACAGGTTATAAACAGGGCCAACTGCCAGGAGGACCACAACCACAGAAAGCAGTCAACCCTGCTTGATCTCTGCCTGGAGCTCAACTTGGATGCTCAACAGCAACATTTCTTAGAACAGAGCTTGAAACCTAGCCAGGAACTTGGCAGCGACTTTGCTATGCGACTGTATTTACAAAAGGTGTAGCCACGCTGAGGCAGCATATCCAATGAGTGCAAGAATTTTTGGATGGAGAGACGAGGACTATCTGACACTTCAAGAACAGTAAGGATTGATCTCCAAAGGCTTGCTTATGTGACTAAGCCAAGTCCTAAGGACCAAGAGGAAAAAGTTAACCTTGCTCAGCCAAGACAATAACTTCACACTGGGGTGGGGGTGGGGGGTGAGGATATAATGAAGTGCTGTGTAAAGTTTTCATCCAAGCTCCAGTGTAGTCTGTAGTCATTTACAAAACCCCAACTTGCCGTATATTTACTGGGTATTTAGTTTGTCACCAATTATCACAGTTTTAGGGCAGATGTAAGGCTGAGGTTCTGCATTGCAGCTGTTGGACCGTCTAGGTGAAGTTGGGCTCTAGAGACCATTTGTATTTTTAGCTGTTATACCAGTTTTCCTGCTGTACAGCGATATCCCTAACAGGGTTACTTGTCTCAGTTGCAATGGGATCTTAAGATACAGCAGTTCTGGTAGATTTTAATTTGTCCTTCATGTGGCATAGGCTCTAGGGTGGCTCAGGAGGTTTATCACACACTGTTTTTTCTCTCAGGGCATTTGCAGCATATTAGGAGGTTGAGGATATTAACCTCAGTCCAAGTCATTTTATGGTTGCTTTTCAATATGCTGATGCTGCCTCTGCTTTCCCTTACGTGGATGTAGTACCGATTTGATCAATCCACTCCAAGTAGACCCCAATGCTCCCAGTGGGTTTCAGAGGGAGCCTTTGTTTTCCTGAGAAACTAGTAGACAGTTTGACTGAGAGCATAATTTCCAACTGCAATGGATGGCCCTGTTGGGTGAAATGGATGGATGGATAGTTTGGTCTAATGCTTAAAAGCACCAGGCTAAAAAGCAAGAGACCGTGAGTTCAAGCCCTGCCTTAGCCATGAAAGCCGACTAGGTGACTTTGAGCCAGTTATTCTCTCACCTCAACTCACTCACAGGGTTGGTGTTATAGGGAAAATAGGAGGAGGAAAGTGTGTTGGATATGATCATCACCTTAAGTTATTTTAAAAAATAATAAAGGCAAATAAATAACTACTTTTTGTTTCTTTTTAGGTATTTGTTTTTCATCTGTTTCACCAAGAACATGTATTCAGAATAAGGAGACATTATTTTTCAGAATTATTGTGAGAATATCAAGAAGTTTTAAAATGTATTATAAATATTGAGATGTAGCTATCAATAACATAATGTTTTTGGCTTTTTTTTCAGGGTTTTGACCCACCACATCAGAGTGATAATCGAACTATTTATATTGCAAATCGTTTTCCCCAGCATGGCCATTATGTTCCTCAGAAGTTTGCAGAAAACAGAATAATCTCCTCTAAGGTATGGGAAATTTTAACACCTGTACACATGCTTTTTAAAGTGCAATATTTCAAGATAAATTTTAGTGAGATATATCAGCATTTTTAAAAAGCAACTCTCAGATGTGTATCTGAATAGGATTAGGGCATTTTATGAGCCATACTGTTAAACTAGTTCATTTATATATCATTATAGAATTTGTTTTTGTGATGCATCATATTTCAAAATAATAATATTTTATAATAATAATAATATTTTTATTTATATATCGCCCTTCTCCCTGTTTAGTTAAGCTTGCTTAACTAAAAAAAAGTTATAAAAACTGTATCAGGCTAGTATATTTTTAGCCTTTATATGCAACTTGCACAAAAACAATGTAGTGATTCTCATTTTCAGTTCTAAGTATGGTTTGAATCAATGTTACACTCTTCAAATGTTTTATGTGATCCAAAGGGATCATCACTTCTCAAGAATTCATAGGTCTGTGTGGTGATCTTTATTTTGATTAGAAACAAAGTCAAATTAAGCAAATGACTTAATTATGGCTTAATTATATACAGGGAGTCCTCAGCTTTATGACCAGAATTAGGACTGGAATTTTGGTCACTAAGTGATGTGGTTATTAAGTAAGTAATCACATGAAGGACTCAATTTTACAACCATTTTTACCAAAATTGGTAAGCAAATCACATGGTACCTATTAGGTGAATCTCACAGTTGTTAAGTGAATCTGTCTCCCGCAATTGACTTTGCTTGTCAGCAGAATGACTGGGAAGATCGCAAATTGCCATCACATTGACCGCAAGATGCTGCAGCTGTCAAAGATGGCCCAGTTGCTAAGCACTCAGGTTACAATCACGTGACCACAGGATGATGCAGTGATTAAAAATTTGATGGCTAGTCCTGAGTCAATTTTTGTAAAGCTATCATAACTTTAAAATTGTTAAAGTTACGACAATGTTAAAGCAATTAAAATTAGTAACGCAAGTTCACAAATTAATCTCAATAAAGCTCAGCATTAGTGTTCACTAGCTTTTTCCTCTCTGGCTAGCAAACACCAGTATTTTGAAAGGCTCAGAACACTGGCATTTGCTGTCATTTTTGCCAGATTGAAGTCTATTTCACTGAAGGATTTCCAGTAGCCAGCGTTCTTACAGTTGTTCTCCATGCTGGGGCAAAGAGAGAGCTTAGAACTCCTAGGTATAATGGGAGGCCCAGGCATTCTTTCCACCCCACCCCGTCTGGAAGGCCAGATCTCTCCCTCTCCAGTGCTCCGCTTAATGACCGCAAATGAGAGAATTGGGATTGCAGTCGTTGATTGAAGTGGTTGCATGGCACCTCGCTTAGCAACCACTTGGTTCAACCAATATTTCATTATCTCATTGTGCTTGTAGTGGAGAAATACTCATGAAGGTAATTGCAGTGCATTTAAGCTAAGTAACTTCATAGACATTTCACTTTATGGGTAGTCCGTTTGCTTAATGACTATTCACAGTTACAAAAAAACTGAAAAAAAGTGACTTATAATCACCTATGACTGTTATGGCATCCCCACAGTCATGCAATTAAACTTTGGGTGCTTTGCAACCAGCATCTATTTACAGTTGATGCAGCATACTGGGGTTCTGGGATTGTCATTTGCAACCTTCCTAGGGAGTGTCTGACCAGTAAAGTCAACGGGGGAAGCCAGGTTCGCATAATGACTGCACAATTCACTTAACTGCAGTAATTTATTTAATAACCATGGCAAAAATGATCAAATGGAGTATGATTCTCTTAACAACTGCCCTGCTTAGTAATTTTGCATTCAATTATGGTTGTAAACTGAGGATAACCTATATTAAAATCAAAATGAAGATAACATCTCCTACATTGTAGAAAACCCAAGATCAGATGTCAGTTAATTCATTTTCTTTATGAATTTCAGTATTTTGTTGCAAATTTAACACATAAAGGTAAACATGGAACTTAATTGGCTGATATGAATATTCGAAAAGAGGCTTTGTTAACATTTGTAGAATCTTAAATGCAGAATATACAGTTCTAAAAAAGTGATTGTAGTTGAAATGAATTACTTCAGCAATTTTTAAATGTAACTTTTTTTTTTCTCTTGCAGTACACTGTGTGGAATTTTGTGCCCAAAAATTTATTTGAACAATTCAGAAGAGTAGCCAATTTTTATTTTCTTATAATATTTTTAGTTCAGGTAAGTTGGATAATGTAACACTACTTAAACATGTGAAATTGAAATGAGGGATTTGGAAAAAAAAACCATGTTGAATATAACCCAGCATAAAGCTTGATTTTCTGATGTTTGAAACAAATAGTAGCTTACTCACAAGAGATAGAATTCATTTATATCTAGTGACATGCCGCACTGCCATTATCTAGACATGTTCATCCATGTTTTTCTGTGGTTTCATAAGACATTAGCTGATCTGCTTCATAAGGTTTATTCCTAGTGACTAACATGTTTTCTTCACTCTAAAAGAGGGATGTTAAGGAGTTTAGCTATTATAGATAATATATTTTGAAAACTGGTTTCCCATAAATTGGCATTTCATCTGATTTAATAGCCTCTCTTAATCCTTCTCACGTATGATTACAAATTAAGTAAAGATAGGAATAAAGTATTAGTTGGCTTCAGTTTTGCAAAACAAATGCATAGTAATATGAATTAGCAATATTGTCAAAATCATGAGCTAAAGTCACCAGTAAATTTCCTAATTTGATATTTATTCGAATTTCCTAATTCGATATTTAATCTCTGAAAGTGAATTCCTGGAGGAATTTAAGGTTCAAAGCTATATATACTATATATATGATCACTGAGAGTCCTCAATGTCTTAATGGCTTATAATCAATCAATAGCATTGTAACAGCAGGTGGGAAACATGGGGTTGACCCATGGACTTCATTGTCATTCAAAGCTAATAGAATGGAAGAGAGATTTATTTATACCCTGTTGAAAGAACAGTCTCTCAAAAAATCCCCCTAGAAATATGAAATTATGATATTCATGGGGAAATAAATCTTACATCTCTCTCCCCATGTGACAAGATTGCAGTTGTCAACTCCTTCTAAATGTGATACAAATGTTGTTCTGAGGAATGGACAGAACAATGTATTCTTCAGATGTGTTTTGTGTATATCCTGTGTACTGTATTGCACAAACCACTGTAGTATTTGATTCCATTTATGTATTACATTTTATATCTTTTGCAAATGTTGCCTCAGGCCTAAGTTGCAATGAAATCCATGTTATGGCTGTTGCAATAAAACTGTTACAAATCACCTGACTCTCACCTATTGCATGTAAAGAATGCTTTTTCCCCCTTTCATTATTCAGTGTTCCCGTACATGCAATGATGTAATCAGAAAATAGTTGTTACTCATTTTTGCTTAGTGTGTTTTCTCTATTTGCACTTACGTATTTCACAAGTTGTGCTAAAGTTTTTTTTGTCTAAAAACTTTAATGGAAAGCATTCTAAATTTAGCAGAAAAAAGTTCTATGGTTTAAGCAGTGTTTAAATGTAATGTACCAAGCTCAATTAATCAATAAGGCTTGTATGTGTTTTAGCTTGGTTTTTTTTCTTTACATCTCACTTCATCACTATTTTGGCTGACCTATATTTGAACTCTTTACATTTCTGCTATGAAATAAATTCAGAAAAGCAGTTTAATTTGCAACATTTGCTAGGTGGATAAGAGCACCATAAATAGTGATAGAATGGTCATACAAAACATTTACTCATGAAATGGTTTAGAATGTCTATATTTCGCTATACCTCTCTTTTCCTTCAATGAAATCAGAGTGGAATTATTTGTATTGTTTTTAGAATAGAAGCATTTCTCAAATGTTTAAGAAGAAAGAACAACCTACTAATGGCTGTGCACCACTCATAGTCAATATTTCATAAATAGCCCAACTTTCAAAGGATAATGAATAGATTCAAAAACGAAGATCTGTTGCCCTTTAACTTAAAGTTCTCCTCTTTGCTTCCAAAACAATTTGCTATGCTTTCTGTCATTTCCTCTTTCTGTTGAAAAATAGTGTTTCTTTACTGTGTCACCAGTATACATATCCTGTGGATTAGCTTATACAGTTCACAACATTGATTGATTATGTGCCCTTAGGTCAATGCCATTTCTTAGCAACCACATGGACAAATGTTCTCCATGACAAACTATGCCTAACCTGGTCTTTTAGGTCTTCCAACTGGGCACCCATTGCCATTGTAACTGAGTCCATCCACTTCGGTATTCCTCTTTCTCTCTTTCCTTCTACCTTTTCCAGCATTATAGTCTTCTTTAGTGAGCTAGGTCTTTCACAAAATGTGTTCAGAGCCTGATCAGTTGTGTCTTGAGTGAGAACTCTGGATTGATTTATTTGATGATCTATTTGTTTTCTTGGTTATACATGGCACTCTCAAAAGATTTTTCCAACATTGGTGTTCAAACTTTCTCTTCCATAAAATGTCACAGGAAATGACATTGCCTACACAATTCTGATTTTTTTTCTGATCACAATCTCAGCATCTTAAGATTGCTTGCGCTTGAAATACAATGCATACATCCCCCTTCAAAATTCCTATCCTGTTTATACTGAGAAGGAAAACCTGATCACTTCTGAGCTTTCAAAGTTCCCTCAAGACCTGATTATATCAGCAGCCCTTGGGACTCCAAGGAACGGGTGAACTCATGAGGTGGCTCTGTTATTACTGACATCCTTCTATTTATTTTCTTTTTCTGTTTTATTTTTATTTTCTGGTTTTTTTAAAATAAATTTTAAATTATTATAATGATTTGGAGATAATGATTGTTTT
>JANHFK010006296.1:35408-46082 GCA_036250565.1 Sibynophis collaris
CTTTAAATTAAGTTACTGTTACTTAATTAATCTAAACACAAATCTCTTCTTCTCCTATCCTTATATCATCATATAATGTGTCTCTTGATGGCCAGTTTGTCAGAATGCTAGGCTTCCAGGAATTATCTCCTATTTTTGGACTTGGCTTGGTCTAAGATGGTCAATAATATGGAGGCATAAAGGTGACCTCTGTTATGCCCAATAAGATTGTGCAGGGCATTATGCCCAATAAGATTGTGCATGCCCAATAACATTTGCAGGGCAGAAAACCAAGCATTGCCTCATAATGTTTCTTTTTCTTGTAAAAACCTATCCCATAATAGGGCCAAATTTAATGTCACTAGCTCAGTGTTTCTCAACCTTGGCCTCCTGAAGAAGTGTAGACTTCAACTCCCAGAATTCATGCTAGTGAGAAAATTCTGGGAGTTGAAATCCAGACATCTTCAAGTGGTCAAAGTTGAGATATACTGCCCTAGTTAGTGGGGCCACAGACTAATTGGTTTTTTTTTTAAAAAAAATACACATATGGTAGATTTTCCCAGTTATGAAAAAAAAATATTAATAAGAACAAAGGTTCAGTTGGATCCTGTATGCTAATCTTATTTAGAGAGTTAGAGTGAATCAAATCAGCTAGTTCATTCTCATGTCCCTCTAACCATAGCAGGAAGACCCTCACTAACCATTGTTAAGCAACAACCCTCATGACATCAGCTGAATTTCACCTCTAGCCAGCTGCAGCTCCTCCTTTATGTCCCATAACTAGTACCACCAACCTAGGACATGGCAGAATCACTACAAGTTGCTCTCGACTTCCTAGTCTTGTAAGCAGTCCAGGAAGTTTTGGTGAATAATACTGAAGTCCCTAGAAATGTAAAAGAACTAAGAAAGGTGCACTTCCCCAATCAGGTCCTGAGCCTGCCATCCACCAGGGGCAAGCAATGCTGTTACTGCCCAAGTCTTGAGCCCCACCACTTTTTCAACAATTTCCCTAAAGAAATTGCCAAAGAAGCAGGTAGAATTTTGAATCCTGAACTAATCCTAGAGTTACACATGCAAGTTAGCAAGTAAATAAAATAGAGAATCTCTTACCTCAAAGACAAGTTTTCCCGCATAATAGAAGAATGTCTCCATCCCTAATCCCCTAAACTAAACTACACTAATCCTAAACTAAAATAAATAAGTAAATAAATAAATAAATAAATATTATGTGTAATCTAAATAAACAAATAGATTAAATAAGGTAATACTGAAAAGTTAAATAAAGCCAAAATCTGATCTAAGCTACCACTAGTCAACGCACACACAGAGAAAAACTTGTCAGTGAACAACTTTCATTAGCCCACCCTAAGATTTTATTTACTTCCCCTTTGTGAGCTCATCTCTCTCTCAGCACCATTATGAAGCATCACCTCACGAAGGAAAAGCAAAGCAAACTGATGGGCTGAATGAAGGCTACTCAGAGTTTTATTTGTTTTTCCATATTTCAATATTTTTCAATATCGGTAAAAGTGTCAGTACAAAATCCTGTTGATATGTTTGGTGGAATCAGAGGATTAGCCAACAAGAAAAATGACGTAGAAAAATTAGTGCCACTGACGAAAGAAGGGAGATCTCTGGAGAAATATGCACAATTTAGAAGGAAAATGGTGTAGAGGAGAGAATTGGAAAGATTTCTGTAAACTACAGTAGGGCTCTTGCTCCATCATACTGTACTTGCCTTTTACTCTTGGGAAAAACAAAACTTCAAGACAAACACAGTATTCAAACTTAATTCAGCAACAGCCCTTCATTTTCTGCTTGAGCTGTTGATATACATACTGCAATATGTTGCATGACTGTTATTTATTGTGAAATGGTGCACTTTTCTTCCTGTTTTTCTGTCCACAGCAGAGCCTTTTTGATGACCAGAATAAGTGACAGAAAATCTCTTACGTTTAGGGAGTATCTGTGTATTGAGCATTTAAACCAAAAGCATTCCTATGATAAGCTGAGTCATGATGATGTCATTATTTAATCCATACAAGACACTGAATCTTAATTGCAGAGGGTGGGTTTATGCAACAATCTAGACTTGTGTTTATTAGCTAGTTTGTGGGACAGAATGTGATACCTATTCATTGTGGTGAGACCTCACAATAAAAATGCTGTCCAATCCACACCAAATTAGGAAAGTCTGGATGATCAACAACAGCCTGAACTGTTTTTTAAAAAAATATTATTAAAATTTAAAAAGTAAAAAAGGTAAAACCGAAGAAACAAACATATCAGATGTATATTTACAGGCAATAAATTGATGCCACAATTCATTGCAATTTTTTGGAGTTATGTTTGCATTTCTGGTGCTGAACAGTTAAGTCTTTTGATTCTAAGTCTATTTTCTTTGTTGAAAAGTAAAAAATAAAGCATTAATTTCACTGCATCTCCAATAACAATTAAGATCATTTCAAAACATCGTTTGTTATTGAAAAAGGCTGTAATCTAAAAAATTCAAACTGTTGATTTTTTTAAAAAAGCTATCTATTTTGGTTACGACATGCAAGCAAAGGAAAAACAAAAACAAAATTCATGTACACATCTAAAGAATTTCTTTAAAAAATTAAAAAATGAAAATTTTAAAATAAATCAAAAGAGCATTCTAGAAACCACTTTTCCTTTCTGCAAATCTGTTTTTCCACAACTATTAATTGTTATTTATGTATTTTAACCCTGCTTTGGACATTACTAACTTATACCTTTTTGCTTCACATTAATTGTCATTATTACTACTATAACAAGTTCCCCTGTACATTTCCCCCCTTCATACAGAATCAGTAATTGAAATCTGAGAATAAAGAACGTTTTCCCCAAACTTATGCCGTTATAACTTGACAAACCTCTCTCTCTCTTATTCTGTTTTAGTAACAGAATTTGGACAAACTGAGACGAGGCAGATTAAACATAACAGACTACACTTTATTCATTAACAAGCAACTGCTATAACGGTTATAACTGAACCAACTGAACGTTCCATCTGACAGCTCCTTTTATATGTGCTTCCCACTCCTGCTGCAAGGCCAACGTGTAACCTTAAAATGCTACATCTCTCACCCACTTCCAGACCAAACACCATTGTGACAATGACAAATGTAACACAGCAATTAAGTTTGCAGCTTATTGTCACCAATAACATCAGTGGGACTTTTTGGCTTTGGTTTGGTTTTTTTATTTCCTAAAAGTCATCTCCCATGATTCTCTGTTTTCCAGAGTACAAGATATTGGTCTGCTTTTCCTCAAATTTGGGGTTGCAAAGCCTAAGAGGGATAGTAACTAATTGTTTCCAGGCCCTCTTTTGCTTTGAGGGGGAAAGTGCTGCCTCTGCTCTCTTCTACCTTTAACAGGGTTAGTTTAGGCCTGCATTAAAAGGCATTGTCCATTGATTTAAGAAGAGCCTCTATATACAATACAATGGGAAGATAGGATTGGCTGTGCTATTCTGCCATGTTTTGTGGTTCAAGTCAATAATAAGGGATGAAAGACGGAGAATTAAGCCCAGAATAGCCCATATAAATTAGGAATGTTTGCTTCTCTTTTTCCTTTCCCCTCCATTCTTTTCTGAGCTCATTTTGGCCTCAGTGATTTCCCTAATCTTCACCTACATTCAGATGTTGCCCTACCTTCGGTCATGGCTGGTGCAGCCTTGTGGTACTGGCAGTTATCAGGGAGTGGTTGCAGCGTATGTGGAACAGTCAGACCGTGGCAGATATAGAGTTCGGCACTTTGAAATATGATGTCATTCTCGTCGGTGGGGGCTCAAATAGAAGCAACAGATTATTTCCTCCACTTCATAAATATATAGCATACATATATAGCATACAAATATGTATTTCATGAAAACACTTTGGTGTCCATATTACTAGCTATTAATAGCTGTATTTATACAATAAACTGAGTCACGATGATGCCATTATTTAATTCATATCACACACTGAATCTTGATTACACAGGGTGGGTTAATGCAACAATCAAGAGTTGTATTTATTAGCTAGTTTGTGAGACAGCATCTAATACACCTTCATTGTAAGGGCACACTTGAAATACTGCATCCAGGTTTAGTCGCCACAATGTAAAAAAGATGTTGGTAATCTAGAAAGAGTGCAGAGAAGAGCAACAGGTATGATTAGGAGACTGGAGGCTAAAACTTATAAAGAATGGTTGCTGAAATTCGGTATAGCCAGTCTAGAGAAAAGAAGGACTAGGGATGACATGATAGCAATGTTCCAATATCTAGGGGACTGCCACAAAGAAGAAGGAGTCAAGCTATTCACCAAAGCACCTGAGGGCAGGACAACAATTGTGGAAACTAATCAAGGAGAGAAGCAACTCAGAACTAAGGAGAAATTTCCTGACAATTAGAACAATGAATCTGTGAAACAACTTGCCTTCAGAAGTTGTAAATGCTCCAATACTGGAAGTTTTTAAGAAGAGATTGGATAACCATTTGTCTGAATCATATGAAGAGGGCTCCTAAACATGAAGAATTTGATTTCTGAATTTCAGCTTCATGGATGTAAATCGCTATGTCAACAGGCATTCCTCTTAAATTAAGAAAAAAAGAGAATGGAATCCAGGACTCTCTTCCTGTAAACTTGCTTCCTCTCTCAGGCATTTCCAATGGCACAAAGGTGAACAATAAATGAACATATTAGCCTTATCCCTCTTAAATGAGATCTTGAGTTTGTGTCAGTTACACACACACACACAGAGAGAGAGAGAGAGAGAGAGAGAGAGAGAGAGAGAGAGTCAGGCTTAAATTAGATTTTATAAAAGTGGTGTAGGTTTGTCTTCTTATGTAGGGTTCATGAGCCTGTGTAGTAGTTGCTATAAATCATTTCATGCTTGTAAGTGGCCTCTTTTGCAGCGCAATGAATAAAAGTGAATTCAGCATTAGGTTACCTTTCCTGCTCTTTCAAAAGATAGCTGTTTGAATATATTTTTTCAAAAAGAATGAAATAATATATTTTATTTAAAATGTATTTTACTTCATGCTCAATATAAGGAGAGGAAACGTTTTGCACAAGAAAACAAGTACAAGAAATAAGGCTATAAAACCTTTGCTCTGAGTTATGTTGACTTTTATTATACTACAGGTAGTCCTCGATTTATGACTTTAACTGACCCCACAGCTACAGTGGTAAGTCATGGCATTTGTTAAGCAGGTTACATGCCCGACCCTGATTTTACAAATATGTAAAATGGCTTACACACCTGAAGAAATTTCTTGGGCCCAATTCATTCATTCATTCATTCGTTCGTTCGTTCGTTCGTTCGTTCGTTCGTTCGTTCGTTCGTTCGTTCGTTCGCTCGTTCGTTCGTTCGTTCGTTCATTCATTCATTCAATTTGTGTAGCCTCCCATCTACACAGATGTGTAGAACCATCTTAAAGGTTCACGGATTAAAATTTGGGAGACAGAGCTGTATTCCTACATCTGAACAGATTAAGGAATTGATATGCAACTGGAAGAGCAATGGAAATCAATATAGAGGTCCCTTTCTCTGCTGAGATGCAATTGTAAGTGGGTCTGGTGAGTTGTATTTGCACATACTATAGTTTACATGTAAACAGGATCAATACTTTATTTACACTTTTCACACGAGATTTTGTTAGAAAAGGAATCCAATCAAATTTATTGGAATTTCTTTCAGACATACGTTGTAAGCAACACTCCTGAAATTCTGACTACAATCGGTAGTTTTCCTTGGGATTAAAACTCTCCTTGCAGCTGCTATTCCACCCAGAGCCTTTCAGAGATTTAAAAATACTCCCAGTGTTTTGATCAAGATGTCACCAAGCTCTGAGTCCCAGACTGATCAGTCAAATATGGCCATGCACAATCCTATTTCTGTTCAGTTCATCCCACAATTAACATTTTATAATATGTGTGCCACTAGGGATTGAAACAGTATTGTTTGTCAAATATTCTGTTGTACACTCTCTGTTCAGAGCAAGCAGACGCAACAATATTCTTTGCTGTGCCATGAAATTAAAATTAACCAGAATAAATGTATATTTAAATATGTAAGCTATGATATGCACATTTAGATCCATTTATAGGTGTATGATGCTCCCACTCATTACTTTTTTTTGGAAATGATTCTCCATCATTTCGGTCCTTGTTGGGTCTTTCTTGAAAGACCTTCAGGATAGTATTTTTTCTCCCAATGTTTAAATAGGTTTTTATTTCAAGAAGTCTGTGAGTCAGACATCCCTGCAAATTTTGATGCTTTGGCCGTAGACCAGGAGTGTATTCACCAGAAGCAACTATATTTCATATAATGTCCAAAGATGGTGATGTGGATGTATTAGAAAAAGGAACAAGCCAGGACTTTTTTGTTTTTCATGGCAATCCAAAGACTTACATCTTTCTCTTACAAGGGAAGATAGCAGAAGGGAAAGAGGGAAAATAGACAGTTGCCATCACATTAGCTCAGGCATAATATAGCAACAAGAAAGAGCAGACAATGTAATCAAGCCTGTGATGTTTAATAAGTATAGTTGGGGGGAAAAGAGTGAATTCAGAATAACAGATTTGGAAGAGAACCTGAAGATCTTCTAGTCTAACCCACTGCTTGAACAAAAGACCCTATACCATTCTGGACAAATTGCTGTCTAATCTCTTCTTAAAACCTTTCAGGAATGGAGCACCCACAACTTTCAGAGATGAATCTTTCCATTGATTGATTGTTCTGTCAATAATTTTCTCTGTAATTCTAGTTTGGATCCCTCCTTGATAATTTTCTATAGGTTACTTCTTGTCCTGCCCCCCAGTTTGTTTAGAAAATAGGTCAACCTTCTCTTCTCTATGACAGCCCCTCAACTATTGGCAGACACCATTCATGAAACTCTTAATTCTTTTCTTTGTTAGACTAGACATACCTAGTTCCTTTAAGCGATCATTGTATGACTTAGCCTCCAGATTCCTTATCATCTTTGTTGTTCTTCTCTGCACTCTTTCTAGAATCTCAACATCTTTTTTGCATCATGGAGACCAGAACTGTATGGTCTTTCCAGTGCAGTATAAAGTTGTACTAATACTTCACATAATCTTAATACTATTCCTCTGTCCACAACCTAGGACTGCATTGGCTTTTTTGACATCTGCAGCACACATCGTACTTAAGTGGTTGTCTATTAGAACACCTAGATCTATGCCATAGTTATGGCTATTGAGCCAAGTATCATCTATTCTATACATGTAAATTTGGCTTTTCTTTC
The DNA here is from genome assembly GCA_036250565.1 of Sibynophis collaris. Classification (NCBI taxonomy): domain Eukaryota; kingdom Metazoa; phylum Chordata; class Lepidosauria; order Squamata; family Sibynophiidae; genus Sibynophis; species Sibynophis collaris. The sequence continues at coordinate 42,661 of JANHFK010006296.1, forward strand.
CTTATTTATTTTCTCCACTGAATTGCATTTTGTGGTGCAAAATGGATGTAGTGTTCAAGTCTGTGAAGATCCTTTTGTATCTTGTGTCTATTGTCTAAATTGTTGGCTACTCTCCCCAGCTTAGTGTTGTCTACAAATTTGATGAATTCCCCTTCTATTCTCTGTTCTAAATCATTTATAAAGATGTTAAGAGTACTGGGCCAAAGACAGAACCTTGAGGTACTCCACTGCATGCTTCCCTTCATTTAGATGTAGTTTCATTAGGGGGTTACATGTTAAGTCAGTTGGTCAGCCAGTAATGAATCCATCTGGTGGTGAATCTGTCTGTCTCACATTTTTCTTTGTAAGGGTAAACAACTTTTCTTCTAGTAGTTCTTCAGTTGCTGGCCCTTGTTACTCAGCTAGCAATCCTGATTTTTCACCAGATGTCCAGCAATTGCAACACTTAGCATAATTCCTATAACTTGGGTGTTGACCAAGTTGATATGGGTTTCTGTAATTTATATCTCACTATATTTTTTTTATGGGCGAGACACTCTTTCTCTGACTCCTCTGATGAAACCTGTCAGTATGGTTAAACCTCTGGCCTAACTCTCATCTTCCTCAGAGTACACAAGTTCCACAAGAACATAAAGGTAATTATTATTGTGGTTCATTGCACTGTCAGTCAAATGTTCAGACTGGATTTGGCATTTTTATCTATCTATTGAACCTCAGATAGGCAGTTATTGTTTGAGGGTATTAAAGTATCATCACAGAATATAATGGTGGCTTGCACCCAAGACACCTATTACGATTACATCTGGTATTATCTTTGTTTTCTTTTGCCACAGTTGTTCTACTTCTATTTGCAGGTTTTTGTATTTTGTGATTTTCTCCAGTGTTTTCTCATCTCTTCTGCTGTCTCCAGGTTCTGCAATCTCCATTATCCAGACTTATTTGACTTTCTTATCAACAATTGGGGTATTATATGGCAGTTGCTTGTCTGTTTGAATTCTGACATTCCAGAGCATTTTAGCTTCTTTCTTTCCTGTTATTTTGCCTATTTTGTGGTCCCACCCATTCTTGCTTGCAGTCAAATGTTGCTACTTCTTCATGCCATTGTTGTTGTCAATCTGTACAATTTTCTTGCAGCAACTAACTAGGTGGTCCATTGTTTCTTCAGTTTCTTTGCAGAGGCAGCATTTGCTGTCTATTGCTGTCTTCTCAACTGTCGCTTTGTATGCATTTGTTCTTAAGGCTTGTTCTTGTGCAGCCAGAATTAGCCCCTCTGTCTCTTTCTTCAACTTTCCTGCTCTTAGGGATTGCCATATCTTGTTGCCATCTGCTTTGCCTGCTAATTATTTTTGTGTGTGTCTATATGTGTGTAGGTCAGTTTGGTCTCTGTGATATTCAGTAAGCCTTCATGGCATATTCATTTCAGTGCATCATCTTCACAGTCTTTCAGATAGTCTCCCAATGCCCATTTTTTTCTTATCTGGTGTACTTACAATATTCCACACCCACCTATGCTTCTTGGCAAGTAAAGTCTATCAACATCACTGCATGGATGGAGGACATGATTAATTGTTATTCTTTTTCTGGTCTTCCTGCCCAGGGCTTTTATTTCTGCTTGAGTCCAGGCAACTATTCCAGCTGTATGAAATGATGGAATTGCCCAAGTGATTTTTCGATGTTTCATTTCCCCTTATTCCCTTACCCCAGCCCCCCAGCAGCTACTTCCTTCTATTGCTTATGGCAGACTGGCATCTGATACAACAGGATGGCAGGTTCTATCATAAAGAAAGATAACTACTAAGAAAATATAAACAGTATAAATTATAGGCAGTGGGAAAAAATGCCCCTCAAAATGTGTTCCTGGACAGTTAAATTCTATATGCATTGGTGTATACTCATTTTAAATAATAATTCTTGCAATTTTGCGTGAGTGTGTGTGTGTGTTGCGAAAGCTAGCAAAGTTGTATCTCTGGAAATCAAAGTAATAATCTGTGCAACTGCTACAATTTAAGATCTGTTGATCATAAAAATGATTGGATTGAAAAAATGTTCTCATTCAGCGCAAATATGTCCTGTGTTTGCTCTGCTCTGGTTCAGTCAAACTCTGCAGTATCAGCTTGGGTGAGTAGCTTTTTTTCAACTTAGTTTGACTACAATGATCTGATAATGATATAAATGTTACATCAGTCACAGTGAGCGGGATCAGTAAGGGAAAGGGGAAAAGAAAATAGGTTGTGGAGGAGGTTTATGAGTGCTTTAAGTGTCACAAGTCTCTTGTAGCTGTTTTGCATATGTGAACAGAAAGCAATCCATCCTACTTCCCCTCCCAGATCACTAAAGAGGTACGGGATATGGCTAGAGCCACAGTGGTTATAGCACATTGAGTTTGTAATGAGGTTTTACAGATCATTTAACCATTTAATAAAACTATGACATTTTTAAAAGAAAGTATGAAATGTCAATTCCTTGTTCACTTTTTCTAAAGTAAATCATGCTTATACACAAATGGATCAAAAGATGTACTGGGAAGACACAATTTTATTGCTACTGAGTTTCCTTTTCTTTCTTTTACTCATTTTTTCCTTTCTTTTCTTTTTGGTTCCTTTCATTTTTCCAATTTTGCATATGTAAGACACCATGCTTTAGTAACAAAATATATGATTTGCATCCAGGATATCCTAGAATTTGGTATTTTCTGGTAGAGCTGGGAGATAAGGAGATCCATCTAGTGGGATAAAGAAGGGCCTTCTCTATGGTGACTCCCTTCCTGTGGAACGTCATCCGAACAGTGGTAAGATTGGCCCTCTCTTTGGCACACTTTTGAAAGGCCCTGAAGACCTGGTTCTGACAGCCAGAATGATATGGAACTCATCAAGTGATTTGTCTGATTGTTGTCACCAGAGAGGTGGGATATATTGAGATTTTACTTTTGTAAGCTGTTCAGAGACACTGGAAGTGAGTTGGGAGGCCATATAAATGTTAATTAATTAATTAATTTGGTCACGTCCACCTATATCATTCACAGAGCAGCTATAAAATCCTTAGCCAGGTGCAAAAATCTATTTATTTGTCTCATTCCTCCCACCCAGTCAGGTTGTTGTGATTACAAAAGGCCTGTGTTACATTTACAGCAGAAAAATACTGTAGATAGGAGCAGTGGTGAAATCCAAATTATTTTACTACTGGTTCTGTGGGTGTGGGTGTGGCTTGGTGGGTGTGGCTTGGTAGGCGTGACTTGGTGGGCATGGCAGAGGAACGATACTGTAAAATCTCCATTCCCACCCCACTCCAGGGAAAGGATACTGCAAAATCCCCATTCCCTCTCCACTCCTGGGGGAAGGATATTGAAAAATCTCCATTCCCACCCCACTCTGGGGCCAGCCAGAGGTGGTATTTGTCGGTTCTCCAAACTACTCAAAATTTCC
>JANHFK010006296.1:68823-78901 GCA_036250565.1 Sibynophis collaris
ATGAAGGCTATTGCCTAGCACCTTGTAAGCCGCCCTGAGTCTTCGGAGAAGGGCGGGATATAAATCAAATCAACAACAAAAAAAAAAAAAAACATTAATTACAGTTAATCACCATATGCTTAATAATTTCCATTTTCTGTCATCTTACGGGCTTGATACAGTGGTGGGATTCACCGGTTGTAACAACCAGTTAGCTTCGCATGCCCTCCGGAGGCTGGAAATGGGCCCGTTTCCAGACTTCCGGTACTTCCAATAGGCCCATTTTTCACCCTCCCCAAGCTGCAGAGGCTTTCCTGGAGGCTCCAGGAGGGCAAAAACGCCTCCCCAGGGCACTGGAGGCCCTCCGGAAGCTGAAAACAGGCCCATTTCTGGACTTCCGGTAGGCCCATTTTTCACCCTCCCCAAGCTGCTCCAGGAGGGCGAAAATGCCTCCCCAGGGCACTGGAGGCCCTCCGGAGGCTGGAAACAGGCCCATTTCTGGACTTCCGGTAGGCCCATTTTTGTCCTCCCAGAGCCTCCGTGTGCACCCTGCACTTACCTGGCATCCAAAACGGGCCGCATGGAGACTCCTGGGAGGAGCAGGCAGGATCAGCCTGTCCTTGGAACAAACAGTTCGGCAAACTAGATTAAAATTAAAATCCGGTTCTCCCGAACAGGGACAACCCGGTAGAATCCCATCCCTGATTTGATAACAATGTCGGTATATCTTTCGGGAAACAGACCCCAAGCTTTTTGAATGTCTCAGCTTGTGCTGAGTGTTGAACTGGTGTTGTGTTCTTATGTCTCAATTAGATGTCTCGAGTAGCTAGAGAAAAAATACATTTTCGTATGATACCTTGACAGAATGGATCACCTAGCATATACAGCAGAGTTTACCACTATGAGTAATTCACAGAGCCAGTTGAATTAAACTGGATTGTGTCTTGTGATTACTTTTCTTTCATGAGAAGTTCATTCAATTAAAAAGCAAATCCGAGATGTAGACAGATTAGGGGGTTAAAAAAAAGGTCAGGCCCACTAATTTTATCTAAAACGGTTAAGTAAGGTAAAGACTGTGGTACAATGACAAGTAATTACTTTGCCAACCAAACAGGAAAGAAGGAAGTATATATGTTAATGAAAGTCAAGGGGGTGATCCTTATGTAATTAAAGTTCTGCACTACTAACCACTGTACAAATAATAATAATAATAAGACAATCTGTTGACTGAAAAATGAGGTATTTTGGCTGATCTGGGGCATTGATCTTGAAAGACTATGGAACCAGATAGTAAGAATTAGCATAATGATTTTGATCCCAAGGACCCAACTGCAAATTTCAAGCAGGTCAGGAACTCTTGGAAACTTTTGTCATACTTCCTTATGGTGATTTAAACATTAGGTTATAGTCAATGATAAAAGCAGCAATAATTTTATTATTTATGCTATAGATTTCAAAGTCTCTGAATTTTTATTTTTCCTCTCTTATGTTTGTATTCCATATTCATATGTTGTGTATTCTTTTAAAATGTTTTTAAAGGAACAAAAAAATACCACAGGCATTTTCATACACGGTTCTTCCAAAGAACCTTATTTTGTATGTCAGTACAAGTGTTTATTTGTACAATGTCTTCTAATATATTAGGAGTGCACATACAAAAGTCAAGAAAGTATGTGTAATCCCTCCTTTTTCCTATTATATATGCATTTCTGTACATTATTTTGGTTTTGCAAAATGGAAAAATTCAGGTGGGAAAATGTAAATATTTGAAGGGTAATTGCAGTTTGTTGTTGCGTGAGAAATGCACATAAAGTAGGTGAAGGTAGTAAAAGCTTCATATAGCAAAGGAGACCTGTTCTAGCTATGCCCTCCACCATTTAAAATAGAGGCGGACTATCTTTTGATGACGTGAGGCTGTGCAGGTAGCCCTTGCTGATCAATTGCCTTGCTTAGCAGCCATTGGAAATTATGATAATAAAAAAAAGCCCAGCTTCATAATCAATCCTCACATTTACAGCTCTTACAACATCTCACAGTCACACGATCACCATTTGGGTGATTACATTGCGTCTCGCTTAACAACCACAGTGATTCATTTAATGACAGAAATGGAAGTGATGTCATAGGTCTGGGATAGTCATGCGATTTTTTTTTTTTTAATTGGTACATGAGGACTATGGTAAGTGTTTCTTCAAAGGTTCAGGACAGTGGTGGAAAAAATAATCAGGGCACTTTATGTGAGGCTGGTGAGACTTTCGCGTGTTTCTTCTTCTTCTTCTTCTTCTTCTTCTTCTTCTTCTTCTTCTTCTTGTTCTTCTTCTTCTTCTTCTTCTTCTTCTTCTTCTTCTTCTTCTTCTTCTTCTTCTTCTTCTTCTTCTTCTTCTTCTTCCCCCTCCTCCTCCTCTTTTCCTCAACCTCCTCCCTGGGAGAAGGAATTTGAGTCTATTAATACAAACGCTAATTGTTTTGGAGCTTCTAAAAGATTTGTCCTACAGGATTTTTTTTTTCTCTGTCACACCTTAAAATGTGACACTTATTGGTTCCCAGGAATCATTGACAGACAGTGTTCCACAGTTCCATAAGTATTCAGTGAGCATTGCTCCACACCTAAGGCAATATATAATTTCATCTATCCACCTATTGCTTCTGATAAATGACTGAACCAACACTAGACTTATCCTGCGAAAGCCCAAGGGCCTTGCCCATTTTGCTTCTATCCACTGGACAGTGGGCAGAGATCTCTTCGCTCCCTGCTAGCAACTGCAGAGAAGCAGAACTCTTGCTTAAGGCTGGAGGACAGCAGTATCTTCCTTCTCCCTCCCAGCCATTCTTAACAGCATCACTGTTTCATCTAAGTGGACTAAGCCTGGATTTATCTAAAGTCCAATACAGTTTCTATCAACTCTCCTTGAAATTCCTCAGGCGGATATACTTTCAAAAACAGGTAACAGATAACACAGGTGCTATGTGATGACTGAACTGCCGGGTAGTATTAAGCATGTCTATAAATCTGGAAATTATACACATGATACAGTACACAAAACAGGTTTAGCCAATAACCTAAATATGCATTTCTATACATAAAATCAAGCGTTGTTCATCCAGTCATGCTATTATTCTGCTTTGTGCGTTTTCTGGCATTGTTACTTAAGAACAACGGCAGGAGATACATGGAATTAGCAGCAGAAAACACATTTGCATTTGGTTAAAGGTTATTGCTTTTGAACATGGAATATAGAAAGGACAGGGATGGATAGTTGTATCATTCGTTAGGCCAAAAAAAGTGTAATGCCTCGTTCTTACAAACTTTCTTAGGTTACACAAAAGTTTTTAACTTTTAAAATGATTTATTGAAAAATAACTGTAAAAATAAATTATATGCTAACATTAAATATATTTAAGATAGTATTACTAATATAACATTTGTATATACCTACTGTGAATTATATCTTTGATTTATTGAAGAATATAGGGTGAGGAAATATATTGCCTTAGACTTTGGTTTAATATAGCCATGATAACAACCTAAAAAGAAATATGTGCCAAAGGTCTACAAGCAGCAGTGAAATCTACTTACCTTCGCTACCGGTTTGGAAGTGCTCCCGCGTGGGAGCATGCATGCACTATAAGTGGGTGCTTCTGCACATGCACAGAACCTTCTGGGCATGCGTAGATGGTTAAAAAACAGGATGTAATGATGACCTGGTGGGTGGGTGGAGCCTCCTGCCGCCAGTGCTACCAGTTCACCACTGTCTACAAGGCTTTTAATGTGACCCTGCTGGAGATTAACAATCAGCAGTGGGTTCCTACCTATTCAGTCTGATTCTTAGAACCAGTAATAAATGTGGCGGGAGGATGTCATCGTGCGTGCTCCCGTTGCAAGCTAGTCGCAAAGGTAAGTAGAACCCACCTCTGGTAACAATATATGAATGTTTCCATATTCTACTCTTTTCTATATTCCATGCTCAAGGAACACCTAAATGAACAAATAAACAGCCAACATTTAAGGCAAAAAGATTCCTAGATTTCATGGAGTATTGAAAACAAAAGCATCAGAACAGTGAGGAAACAGCCACCAATATGTTGCAATAAACAGACTTCTCAAAAGGTAGTGGGGGGAAGTTTCAAGTTCAACATGGATGACAAAGACTCGAAACCTACTTACAAGGGTCATACAGACAAATCAATCAGACTAATCATGAAAATGAGGAGCACTAAGCAGTGGCCTGAAAGTGTAGCACTTTCACTTAAAATTGAGAATGATGGGGGAGGAAATAGCTGCAAAACAAAAAGACAGAATTGGTATTGATATTTGAGGCCAAGGATAATATGACCAGACCTACTTCAAGTATTAATGGAGTGGTACAATGAAACTGGGATGGGGAAATGGCAAAGTGAAAATTGTATTGTACTGTTAGAGCTGACTTTTTCATGACACTGTGCACCACAGTAACAATTACACTGCCATAAAGAGACTCATTGATTGAATCCCATTAAATTATACAGACTGTGTATTATTTACATTTTTTTCAAATTTTAATCCCCTTTCAAACAAGTGAACGAGTCCAATTTGATTTGAATTCTCCATATATTATTTTGTATTCTGAAGACGCACTATGCCTAAGGAATAAAGTAAATAAAACTTTAACATCAGTTACAAAACCCAGTGGAAATGATCGCTGTGTAAATAAATCCTAGATTGTACTGGAAAGCATGGAAGATGTTTTTGTTTTTTTCTAAATGAAGATGAGAAGGAGAAGTGTCCACCTTGCCTTCATTGGGATTTTGGTAACCAGAATAACAGATTCACACAATTCTTTCCTCCCACCCCATTCAAAAAGACCCAGAAAAAAACTGTTTCTTCAAACATGTTGGCAATGCCTCCCTGTCAACTATTACATCATGCTCATTACTGTGAGAAATAGTGGTTGTTCAGATGTTTCAATATGCAACAGATTGTACCCAAATCGTTAACGTTCATGCTGTATAAAAGGATGACATGACATTGGAGCTTTGTTCTCTTTTGAATCAGTAGGATATCCATTAGTTATACTGCTTAATTATAGCTATGGGAAGCTGAAGTTCAGGTAGAAGGCTATGAATTGTAGCTGTCATTTTTTAAAAAAGGTGGAGAGGCGCAGTGAACTGTCTTCAAGGGACAGTGCTTTTATCCCTGGATACATACAATTGATTTTATGCTGACTTTCCCATCTGGCTCACGGGATATTCAAGCCATTATTCAGGTATTCTACATTGCTGCTCCCTCCCTGCTAGAATATACAGAACAACATGACTACAGCATATATGCAGCATGTTGCTCTAGCTCACAGTTTATCTTTGCCTTTATCTTATCTTGACAATGATTTTGCTTGTCTATCACAGAACCTGGGACAAGTGTCTACAAATGTGTTCTCGAGCAACATAGCAATCAGATAGCGTTCCAGCGGAGGGTTTGTAATGCAGCAACGAAGGAGGGAAGTAGGGAGCTTTTCCAAAAAGAAACGTTTATGATTCATTGGTGAAGCTCAAGCCATGCCTCAAGCCAGCAGTTCAAAATCATGCAAATGCCAGTAGATAAATAGATGCCACTTTGGTGGGAAGGTAACAGCCTCCCATGTGCCTCGGCGTATAGTCACGTTGGCAACATGACCATGGGAATGTCTTTGGACAATGCTAGCTACCTTGGTTAAGAAACGGAGAGGAGCACTGCGCCCTAGAATCAGACACAACTGGAAAGGGAAAACTTTCACTTTTTTTAATGCTAGGGTCACATGATCAATCCAGGAAATGCAACAGCAGTGGCAGCAGCCTCCATACCAAGAAATCCGCATTGCTGGTGAATTCATGATCAGTTTTACAGGGAGGAGAGAGAGGTGGGGGGAATAATGTATTCCCAATCACCCTGCATAAATGCTAGAAGGAATTGATCCCTTCTGTAGATCCAGTGGGAGCAGAAGATCCCCATTTGCTCTCATGGGATCCAGGCTGGAATTATTTTCCCTAGCTATAAATGCAAGATGTTGTGTTTCCATCGATAAATGATTCTATTCATATGTTGATATTAGATCATTATAAAGGAATCTACTCTGCACTACAAAACAGCTAAAGCCAATTACTGTAGAAGATACAAGCCTAGGAGAAACAGACAAGAGGGGCTAAAAAGGGAAGAGAACAGAGCAGATCTCTCAATCGGCTGCCATCATTGTTCATAAAACAGAAACGCTTCTCCATTACATATTAGGATGTGAGTGGGATACAGGAGGAGACATCCTTTTCCTAACTTGTCATCTTCCAAATGTATTACTGTCAGAATTGAAAAGTGGCATTTGCATCTCGCCAGATGGAAAAAGACTCATTAAAGACTGTTTTCCCCACCTACGTATACATGTATGGAGAGAGCAAGAAAGGTAGAGGGGGTGGAATAAGTCTTTATATTGCTGGACTACTGAGAAGGATGCCTAGGAAATTTCTTTTCATGCTACATAAGAGCATTAACTGTTTTTTTACTAAGGGGTGGGGCAGGGGTGAAATGCTGCTGGCTATATCCGGCTTGCAGGAACCAGTGGGTAGTTCAGAGAACTGGTAGCCCCAGCAGCAGGAGGCTCTGCCTCCCCCCCCCCCAAACCAGGACGTCCTTACATCCCGGTTTTGGCCAACTGCGCATGCGCAGATGATGGCGCATACACATCAGCGAACCGGTAGGAAAAGTAAGTACATTTCTCCCCTGGGGTGGGGTATGATTTTGAAAATAAGCTTGAATTAAATTAAGAACTGTGCAAAAATGTGCATTTTTGAGGTCTTGCTCCTTTCAAAGTACATTCAAATTGAAGTAGCATTTTCAAAATAGCTTCTGAGAAGTTTGAAGGGCACTCACTACAGCTCATCAGATGAATTCTAGAAGGCTTACAAAGGAAGGGGCTATTTACCATTGTTTACATGCTGAGCTGCATATTATGTTGTGATGCCAGAACAGGACTATTCTTTTTTTTTTAATTGGCAAACCATGTTAGAAAGGCTTCCCCATTTTTGCACCTCACTAAGAAAGTTTATATATGGTTTCAATCAGACTGACTAGATGATGGCGTAGAAAGTTAAATTTGGGGTAGTGAGATGTTTCTCTTTTCTCTTAACTTTCCCATTTTTTTCAATATTTTAAAAACAAACCCTATCATTTCAGGAAAATGACAGCAGCTCTCTTTCTCCTTCTGTCTTGCTCTCCATGGCTGCAGTGTGAAGCTTGGAAGGATGTTTTCTTGTGATGAATCATATTTCCGTAGGAAGATTGTGGGGAGGAATATTACTGCCTCCAATTTCTTCCAGCAGTAAACCACTTTAGAAAAGAAGAGAATAGATTTGCTTACGTATCTCTAGAGGGTATACTTTTATATAAAGCAAAAGCTTTAGCTGTAATCAGTCCCTCGCTCCAGAATGATCAAGTTCTTTCAAATTTCTGTAGCCCACTTGTTCTTGTTGCTGTTGTTTATTTCCCCCTGTTATGTTTTTCTAATCTTTTCTCTCAGTCAACCACTCATCCTACACAAAAGTTGAGGCTGTTTGTGCTTGAGAAAATATTGTGGAAGAGACTTTGGCAGGACTAAGAGGGATCTCTCACCCCCTATATTTGGACTTTTTAACACAATCCTAAAAACAGCTCTGGTGATGCAGAGAATTAAACAGCATGATAGAGAACTTGGCTGAGGAAATTCAAGCTGTTGGTCACTTAAGAGTACCTTAATCTCTCTGTGTGATTTATTAATCAATTCTGGTGAAAATCGCACACTCCTGTGGAGTTTAGGAAAATGGATACAGGTATCCACCGCAAATGGATAGGGTAGGAAACAATACCTCTTAGCTGAAAAAGCTCCAAGCCAGAGCTAGCTGGAGATTGGGGAAAATATTCCCAGCTCAGTGAGAGGAAGGGTATCTATTCTAAAAATGCTATCTACTGTTAAGATTTGTGAGTACTTCCATCTAGAGCAATTAATATTTAATCAGATAGCAGATTAATAACTCACCAGATTAATCTGCTTCTTGATTATTCAGGGACATCTTTTAATCAATGAAAACATTAAATGATTGTCAATCATGTCTTACAGACATATACCCATAGACATGCATCTTTGTGCTATAAATGTAATCCTAAACATGTATATTTCCGGGAACATAATTGCAGTACTACAGGTCAAATGTTGTAACTATGAGAACACACAGTACACATTTGGCTTGGAAATTGGAGCAATTGTAATTCTTTTGTGAGAGAGAATCCACAACTGGAATTAAAAGGAAAGGCGTGCAAGAGACAGTGAGAAGTACAGTAGATGTGGGACGAGAATGAGAGACCTGTGTACAGATCATGGTACACAACATTGTATCAAATGCTTGCATTTAAGCCAATTGCTGCTTCTCCACCTGAAATAATTCTCTGGGTTAGTAAAATGACAACAGTAAGCAGGAGAGCTTTATGAGAAGAAAACTAGTGATAAGATCAGAAGTGGGTTTAATATATTTTTACCACCGGTTCGCCGTGCACCAAAAATGTGAGCACACTTGCCTTGTGGGCATGCGCTGTGCTGTCGCGCGCTGCTTGCATGCATGCATGCAACTTACAAAACGTGACTAAATAGGATGGAACAGCGCCAGGGCGGGTGGGCAAGCCCACCTGTGGTCGCCACTACCAGTTCGCTCGAACTGGTTGAATACCTCCATCGGATAAGATAAGAAATCAAGAAAATAATGGATTTTTGTTATTTGTAAAGAAGAAATAACCATGCCTCCATGGTTATGTTTAGGCCAGAGCAAATGTTTGAAAAAACACATCTGAGGTTGATTTCATAGCAGCTGTGTTAAAATTAATTAACCCACAAAAGTAACTAAGCAGGTTCTTCCACAATTCATCTGGCTGTTTTTCTGCGTCCAAGATTGATGAGCACATAGTGCTCTCCTCCAGCCAGCCACAGGAAAAGCATTTGGCACACATATGGTGGCTGCCTTAGCTCTTGCTCTGTAGCTTCATCTCTTGATCTTCCCTGGAAGGCCAAGATGATCTGTTTTTCTTAAATGTACAAAGTAGATCCTAGAAATTCTGATACATTGTCACAGATCTGAATCAATCACTGATAATTCCAATATCAACATTATGAATTTTCAAAACAAAATACACTTCGCTAATAATTCTTTTAAATGCAATTAACTGTACCTGCAGAGTCAAATATTGAAACTTAATAAAAATTACCACAATATGCTCCATGCCATGGAGAATTCAAAGTAAGGAATAATGGATATTACTTCTATGAAATGGTCTCACCAGATATTTCTAGCATAAAAGATTACCATCAATTCCATGGACCTTCCAATAGTTACAGTAATGCTTAAAAAGAAACCATTTATTTTGTTGACAAAGGTGAAGTCTTAGTCTCTTTGCTTCTGCCATGTTAACATCTGCCATTAACATCTGCCATGTTAATCTTTCATTTGGAGAACACATGTTGATTCTTTATATTCAAATAAGTATTTTTGTACTGGAATATTTATTTAAATCTAGCTGATCGTGATTTTAGATTCTCCAACAGACAGGGAATGAAACAGAAAGACAAATTACTTTTCTTCCATTATCTTCAGTGATCTTGTGATAATAGATTGTGTGATCTACCCTTATTATCTGTCAGTACACGAATAGAAACAATGTGTGAATCCAGAATAAAGCTGTAGGAACAGTTCTCAAGATGTTTTCAGCAAATCTGAGATTTAGATCAAGGATATAGAGAGAATGGGCTGCACTGTTAGAATTGTAAGCAGGTGCAACAGAATCCTTCTTTCCAAGCAATTTCCTGTTAAGTCCTGCACTTGACTAGGTAGGATGTAAAATAAATTCATTGCTGATTTCTTCGTAAGTGGGCTTGTAAGATCTGCCAGAATTGATCTCACCACAGTATGGACAGCAGCTTTGAATGGTCTCCATTAGCATCTGTCTTCTTGAAGTCACAAATCTATGTGGAAGTGGAATACATACACAAATGAACATATGTTTCTGAAAATTATATTGAAGGACTAGTTAATATATAAACAGTGTTTAAATATATATGTGTGCATGGGTGTGTGT
>JANHFK010006301.1:11499-21824 GCA_036250565.1 Sibynophis collaris
CCTTCCTTCCTTCCTTCCTTCCTTCCTTCCTTCCTTCCTTCCTTCCTTCCTTCCTTCTTCCCTTCCTTCCTTCCTTCTCAACCTACCTAAAAATATCTGTTTTGCAGTGTTACATAGTTAATGAGTCCTATTTGAACTCCTGGCTGGAGTGTAAAAAATCTCTTCACCGAACCCTCAAAAACCAGGCTGCATTGTGTTCCCATGATGCAAAAGTGTGATTCCTTCTGATGACTGGGAAAAGCTTTCTGAATGTTGGATTTTCTCCAGACAATGAAGATCAATTCATTTACAGAGGGGTTTTTTTTTGGGGGGGGGGGGTATTCATCTCATTTAAAACCTTTGTAAACAATGTAAGCATATGAATGGTTTAGCTGTCTGCTATCCTGCACAAGAGAGAGAGAGAATCTATGTCAGGTTTCTCCAACCCCATGTTCTCCAGAGATGTTGGACTACACCGCCTACCATCTCCAGCCAGCGTTTCTCTTGGAGGGCGTCTGGCTGATGGAAAAGTCTAAGCTCGTAACAGCTTTTCCTAGGCGTTTGCTGAAGTACAAATGTTAGCACTAGGTTTGATACACAGGGAAATGTGGAATTACTGCACTGACTTAGCAACAACACTGCCTGCATAAAGCTACACCTAAAGTGTATCGGGCTGGCAAGCTCTCCTCCATACATTGAGCAGGGCTTTCGCAAGACCTGCTGGAGGACGGACTTAACCCTTCGGCCAGCTGCATTCCTAGGTTCCCAGAGTGCTCAGTGTTCACAAGTAGCCTTCCAGTTGCAGATGCAGAGCCAGGTTGTCTTGAGATGTCCCTTGCCTTGCAGGTGAGAGGGCATAGCACGGAGGGCACAGGGTCCACCAGCACATTCAGCTGAGACTCAGACACACAAGAGAAGAATTGGGGAAGAGTCATCCAGCCTGGAAATAGAAGCATTTATGGCGAAATCTACAAACCCTGCCACACTATGCCTAGAATGGGAAGTGCTGCTGAGGCTCTGGCCCATGGACTTTTCCCTCTTGCTCCCGCCTCAGAATTGAGGGGAAACCTACAGACCCCTTGAAAAACCTTCCCACGTCCTGCTTTGTGTGCTGTTCTCAGTATGGTGTTTACGTGCCATATGGATTTATAGTACCAAGCAATGCTGAATTGTTATGAGTAATTTTGCCTTTTGATTTTCCCCTCCCCCTTCTTTATATCTTTAGGGTACTACTTGTAAACCTAACTGTTGGATAATAAAAATTTCTCCAAAATACCCAAACAAACCCAACACAACAATCAAGAGTTTCTGCTCAAAAAGCTTTCTTTGTGTTTGTGTTTGTCAAGGGGGTTGGGGTGGAGGAATGGTTTCCCTTTTATTGGGCTGAAGTTCTGAATAGTCTCCCTGCTGAGAAGGGTGAACATGGTGTTGAAAGGCTCTCAACCGTGATCCCTTGGCAGGTTCTAGAAAGAGCTGGAGAAAAATCATGTTTGCAACTTTCAAAAAGATGTTCTTCAAATTATAAGTTTATTATCTGTTCAAGTCATAAATCGCAAATGTCACACTTGTACTGTAAGATAGTCCACGTTGGCTGGCATTCCAAATTCATACAGATTACAGACACCAAAATTGGAACATTTCCATATTTCTTGTACGTACAAGCTACATTGATACCAGGGGAAAAAAAATCCCAGAAGCATTTTCCTTTCTCCTCATAGTAAAATTAAAATACCAGCCTAAGAAATATTTGTTTTCTTATGATACCCAAAGAGGAATTGCCTTATTCTATCTTATAGTGGCATCATGCCTGCCAACCCACACCCTTGTTAAGAGAGCCAAAAGGCGGAAGCACATATAAACAATGGTACATGTTAGAAAATAAGGTATGTTTGCTGGTATAGTTCTAGCTCATTTCCAAGCATTTTAATAATAAAAGGTTTAGAGATTTCTGCCCGAGAATAAAAAGTTTTGATATTATCACTACTTTGTGCAGAACCTTTAAGGATGGGGGGAGGAAACAATTGTGCTCGATTATTTTTAAAGATATCCATGAAAACCACCATCTGGCCACCTTTGCAATGTTTGCAATGAAGTAGCAAGAGGCCTAGATCTTCTCCAGCAATAGTGAGATGGGATGACAAGAGCCTGAATAGCGAAGGTGTCTACCCAGAGACAGGGGTGAAATCCAGCAGGTTCTGGAAAACCAGTAGCAGAAATTTTGAGTAGTTTGGAGAACCAGCAAATACCACCTCTGACTGGCCCCAGAGTGGGGTGGGAATGGAGATTTTGCACAATCCCTCCCCTGCCACGCCCACCAAGCCACGCCCACAGAACTGGTAGTAAAAAAAAAATGGATTTCACCACTGCTCAGAGACTAATAGTGTCCATAAGTTAGTTGTGACTTCTACTGACTACATGGACAAGCTCATGCTTCACTGGCCCAAAGTCATTCTGTCATACCCCATTAAAGCAGGATCAGAACTCTTAGTGACCAGTAACGAAGTTAAATATTTTCAATCATATCGTTACCACTATATTCATGCCAAATTTTTGTTCCCTGTCTTGTCCCCATTGAAGCATTTTGTTTTACAGAATACCCTAACCATTTTGTGTAGTAGCCACGTGTAGGTATCTTTCAGCTGGATTCCTAAGCCCACAGGATGCTGGACCTAATGGCCCAAGAAGCTTCTTTCAGTTCTCCGGTTCCATAATCTATAATCTGCATACTCTATCTTTGCTTCTGGTTTAGAGCAAATGTGGTACAGTTTAAGGTGCAGACTTTGAGTTAATTCAGGCCACAGAGAAGGCAATACCCCAATGTTTTATAATTTATTTCATTAGCATTTCAGCATCTTCAGGTCACACCTGCTATACATTCAGGACATTGTTTTGCCAGAAGGAAATGGGCACGGTCATATTTCTGTAGTATTCAAGGAAGAGTTTCCAAAGTCTAGAGATGCCTGGTTGAAATTCCCTTGCTGCAGTGGCTTATACTTCCTATGACTGTCTAAAGCAGCTTTCAAGGGCTCTTCCCAATTGTTCATTTCCTGCTGAGCATCTGCTTTGTCCAGCTGAAAATAGTAAAATCATATTTAAGAATTATTGTTTCTGTGAGTTACAAGTGAATAATGATAGTTTTGGATCGCCACACAATATAGACACCATATCCTAGACTTTATTAGTCTGGATTATTATTATTTTTTAAATAGCCACATCCTACACAGTTTTCTTCTACCCACCAGCTCACATCCTAACATAGGAGCCGGAAGATATTTCTAACAGCAGATCTATAGCAGAAAAAGGGGATATACAATTGTTGAAGCTGCTGCTTCTGTTGTATCACAAAACTGCTGTCTCCAACATGGCGCTCTCCAAATGGACTGACAGTGCATCTCCCAGAATCCCTAGCCTTTGTCTACACTAGTGACAAATTCTGAAATTTGTATTCCCAGCCCACCTGTAGGGTCCCAAGTTGAGGGAGGTTGTTAAGCACGTGAAAAGTATTTTCTTTGAGCAGGGGTTGATCCAAACACTACACTTCTAGAGCACAGCACAGATGAATGTGGGTCTTTCCACTCTGTTTTCAAATACATACTTGGCCATCTGGCATCCATGCAAACACCC
The DNA here is from genome assembly GCA_036250565.1 of Sibynophis collaris. Classification (NCBI taxonomy): domain Eukaryota; kingdom Metazoa; phylum Chordata; class Lepidosauria; order Squamata; family Sibynophiidae; genus Sibynophis; species Sibynophis collaris. Next base: position 15,103 of record JANHFK010006301.1, read on the forward strand.
ATGCACAGTGTAGACTATGGCTGTGATTGCGTGAACATATGGCAGGCTTATTTCTCATGCCATTCCTTGTAGAGACTGGAAAGGCCTAACAACAGAAGTGATATAAAACTGAGCAGCCCAAGCCCAAATTCTTCATGAAGATCAGGTTACCAGTGAGGGGTGAACCAGAGAGATGGCTGTACAGATATAGCTGCATCCTTACCGATAATTTCATCTTCATGAAGAAATTGGGATAACCCACAAACTTTGTTCCAGCAGTGCTGGCTTTGTAAGTTACAGAAATCAAAAAGTTGTGATTTGTAAACCTGTTGTTTGTGATATGTTATGAACCATGCCACTAAAGTTGGCTCTGTGATCTATAACTTAAACACAAAGTGTGAATCCAGTTTATCAGTCCTTAAGGTTTTAGTTAAGAGGGCAGAGATTCTGCCCGAAACAGGAAAAAAAGCCTTCATAAATAAAGGACAGGACAGCGGATAATTTCCATTTGTCATTGTATGTGTTAATCACAAATGAAGCAGAAGGTGAAAGCAGGGTTTGACTTACCACCCAGGAACGTAAAGATAATGCAATTCTGTTTTAATACTTTCCATATGTAAAAATCTCTATTACTTCAAAAAAAATCCCTTATAGATAGAAGAGGTTAACTTATTCTTAGTAAAGCAAGTACGGTAATATATTTATTTGGAAGAAAGGATACCCTACCCACAAATATTCATCATGCAAAAAATGTGATAAGTGTCTTACTTTCAATTTAGCAGGAAATAAGTCGTGTGCAGCATCAACCACGTTTTCATCCAGAGAGTTCAGGCTGTAATACAAAAATCAGCTTGACTATCCTAGGAACTCTTCATCATCTCTAGCTGCAAGTCTCCATAACCCCATTATTGCCTCCACTAGCTCTGGAAACCCCTATGGTTTCTAACTTTTAGCATTTGTGGGAAATATGGGGTGGGACAGGGGGTTCAAAGTGATTTCAGGAACTGTACGAGATAAAGCTTTTGAGTAAAGCAGTCACACCAGCATAATCACATCCCGTATTTGCACAGATGATGATTAATTAAATATTAAATTCATCATACTACCTGGCCACTTCAGAACTGGCATTTTCCTCGACACCAAGGTTCACAGAAGGATCCAAGGAGAAACCAAGCACAGGATTAGCCCTGCAGAAGAATATTTTACAGGTGAATGTCTTAACATATCCAATCCTATGCCCAGCATAACACAGCATTTGACAGCAAACATGTCCTACAGCTACTCTTGTGTATGCCACTAGCTGTAGACAATCTGTTGAAACTGTCAAGGTTGTTGTTGTTGAAACTGTCAACAACTGTCAACAGTAGTGTGCAAAGGTACTAAAACTTTAATTTTCCACAATGTGGATTACCTTCCAACCAAGCAACGAGCAACTGCTATCCTAATTTTGTCCTCCTAAAACAGGTTTGAAGCCTCAAAGAGATTTCATATTTCCCAAAGACTGATAGATGATCTTACATTTTTCTTGGGCACTTCTACAGTGTTTCAACAGTACAACCCTGCCATAATTTCCAAGGTCTCCTATTTTAATCACATTCAGCTTTTTGTTCATTTGAAGATGCTGTATAATTTTCAGCATATTCAAATTCAGCAAAGGATCTGCCCAACAGACAAGAGTTTTATAATTGAAAATTAGCAATGTAAAGGATTAGATAGTTTTCAGGAGGTGGGAACTTAAACTTCTTACTTGCATTTCCTCCTCCTACCTCTATCATCACTCTGTCTCTCCCCCTCCCTCTTTCTCTCCATCTAATTTATATGGTCACCTATATCAATGACTTACTCTCGGTAGCAAACAAAAATAAAATAGAATAAAACTAATAACAAATCCTACAAAACATTTAAAATGCAGCCAATCAAGAAACCACAACCCAATCTAACACAACTAAGAAACGCATCCCTCCACAACCCAGGGCTTCTGTCACAAGCTATACCTGCTTCTCTCTAAATGCAGCAAACCATTCCCTATGCCCACATACCCTTCTGTATTATATTTATTGGTCCCAGGGATGGCAGGTCCTTGCTGCACTCCATTGGCTGAGAAATGTGAAGCCACCTTCAAAGCTTTGAGTGCCTTCAACTTCCTTGTATAACTGCAAAAAGAAAGTAAGTTTGTTTGTACCAAATTGACATGGGGGTTGAAGGGAATCCTTAACAGTAGAAGAATAGACCATCCGAGGGAGGTTGCTGCATTGACTTTTACAGATGTGGAGCCAATATGGTAGGGCAAAAGGATTTAGAGTTTGCAGCCATAAGGAAAATTCTGGATGCAATGAATTCACCCAGATTCTGCTCAGGAATTGAAGAAAAAAAAACATTGGAAAATTTGAGCAGATGGAGAAGTTGTACCTTTTTCTCATGCCAATTACTGTCCCAGTCAGGAGCAGGAGGAGGATGAAGACAGCTGCTGCCAACCCTATAATAATACCAAACAACTCCATCCCTTTCTCAGGTTCTTTCACATCCGCAGGACCCTGAGAACATACAAATGTGTTATAATAGCTCACTTGGAATAGAGTCCATTTTAGCTTTCCCCATCCTGATGCTCCCCATATCAAATCGCAACTCATATTGCCTACAGTCAGCAGAATCATTTTGGTTGAGAAGCTATAGCCGAAACATCAGGAAAATGCTAATTTGGGGGAGACCAATCTGTATTACATAGGCTAATGTATTACATAGGCTAACAACCGCCCTGAGTCCCGAAAGGGAGAAGGTGCGGTATATAAGTACGAATAAACCTAATGCTAAAGGTTATGCTGGGAAGTTGTGGGGGGAGGAGAAATCACAGAAAAGGGTTTCTTCATAGTGTTGTCAAGAAAATTGAACCCATGCACCCAAGGAACAATTAGGTGCCAAGTTTGATTTGAGGAGGACTTTTTGTCCTCCATCCTAACTGCCTTCCAAACCTTTTGGATTACAATTCCATCATTGCCACCCAGTGTGACTAATAAGAAGGGAATGCAAAAAGCTGTAGCCTGAACTTGCATATGTCTCATTGCTGGATGCCAATTTCTCCTGATGAAACTTTGGCTTCCTATACGGCTTCTCTCTTAACTGTTTTGCTCACTTCTGGCACAAAATTATTGTCCTTCCTTGTCATACATCTTGCTACTTTCATTTCTACTTTTCTGTTTTGTTTTCAAATTCAACTCATCTGAATTTGGAAGCATTAGAAAGATAAGAACACTCACAATGACCAACAAGCCAAGACTGATAAGTTGTTCCAACTGTTCTGGGTTTCTTCGAATGAGCCTGGAGAAAACATATTTTGAGGATGATTAGGAAATGTTTCCCAGGAGCTGTTTGGTATTTGCAACCACTGTACAATATAATTAAGCATGAGTTGATTTTTAAAAAATGAACAAGAAGTCTGTTTCCAACTTCTCATTTAGTGCCTCTGCAGATCCTCCTGTGGGTTTTGTGTGTGTATGTGTGTGTCATTATGCTGAACTATGCATCAGCAATTGCTTCTTCAAGCTCAGACTTCCTCTGCATTATTTTTCCTCTGTTTTCCATCAGACTTTCATATTAGTGTATCCATATACATTTAGATGTTTTGCCCAGGCTGAAATTTCATGGGGAGAGAAGCACTAGGTCTAAAACATGATTTAGAAAGTGTGGGGTGAGTCTTGGTTTAAATTATTGGGGATGGGGGTGAGGGACAAGGTTTGCATCATTTAAAGGTCCCCACCTTTTCTTTTTAATTTGGCCACTTCCTTTTCCAGTGTTGTCACACTAACAGCTGAACGGGATAACCCAAATGGGATTTTTTATTTGACCTCTGTTCCTTCCCTATTAGATTGAGAGCAATGTGACCCTTACATGAGCACAAGATCACCAGTCAGAGCTGTGCCATTCTTGTAAACGAAATAGGCATCCATTGCAGTATTCTCCAGAGCCCTACATAAGATAAAAAGACATGTAAGATAGAGGGACGGAAGCGACAGTACCAGCACGACCTTCTTAGAACCATGACCAATCCAAGAGCTATCTCAAAGGAATGGTTACCTTTCCAATCACCTTTAAAAAAAAAAAAAAGCATCCTAAGAAATCAGTGTTATAAAGGCAGCCTGGTCATTTGTAAAAAGTGACTAACTACACTGCTCACCCAGATGCTAACTTCACGCTGGAATCTCAAAAGTCTCCTTCCATTTTCATATGTTCTACCAACACCATAACATTCCACTATGCTCGTTGCTGTAGCAAAATATACCCCCAATATTTCAACATGTGTCTCCTTTTTCCTCACCAACCCTTTTATATGCTTTTTAATCTCTGTTACTTCCTCATTACCATAGCTTCTTTCTGTTCAAATCACCTTTCAGATTTGGAGGTTGATGAGTCGTCTGTATAGATTGCTGTTATGTAGACTGTTGTTCCAGTTGCTTTGCTCAGAATTCTGAAAGCAACATAAAAAAGACACAGGTCTCATCAGCGTTTCATGCTGGAACAGCCCATACCATTGCACTGCAGGAAACCCAGTTAATGTTCACAAATTGTTAAATAACCATTACTTAGTGTCATTTCATTGCATATTCCAATTCACTCTGGAGTATGGCCTACCCTGCACTATTAAGTATGAGACACTCATATCATTAGAGAGCCATAATTCAAAACCACATTTTAAATATGGAGATATGGGACCGGGGAACGTAAGTTTTTGGGGAAAGGGGCCAGCCATCTTTAGCAGCTCTGCTTGGAAAATATCTCAAGAGATTCATAAGACATTAACTCTGACCAAGAAACCTCTAGAATCCTGAATGCACAAAGGGCCTGCTACTCTATCCTACTCAAATATTTTGACCTCTTAGATCCTTGAAATTGATACAATCCCAGCAGCAACTATTTGTTTTTATGCATATGTTTGGGTGCCTTCTTCACACAGTGCACTAAGACATAATGTGCACTAAGGCATAATTGCCACCCCCCCCCCCATTGTGATTTCTCTAGCTTAGCACATTAGATGAAATTTAGTAAATTGTAGTGCCTTCAGTAAACCAGAGTTAAGCAAATCTGGTGTAGCGTGATATGTGAATATAAGCATCTGTTTTAAGAACGGCTTTGCCAAAGCTAAATGGCACCTTCTTCACTTTTGGAGTCAATGCCCAAAAGAGTGCACATCCATTCCACATCCCACACTGCTTTCTGTCTACTTTATTCTGAAAACGGACGTTGTATTTTGCCTTGTTCTGCGTAACAAGGTGGACAGAGGCACCATCTTTAGACAGTGAGAGGGTGCCATACCTTTTGATGTCATTCGAGTTATCCTGCAGTTCCTTTAAAGCGATACCAAATTTCAGATTTGTACGGTAACTCTTATCCACACTGAAGATCTGGAGAAAGAGAGAAACGATCGTTCTCAGAGATTATGAAAATTCTATCGATGGAGTTGAAGTTGGTCAGGAGAGAAAAAGCAAACCTACATCCAGTGTTGTGAAATTGCTTAGGGCTTGAGTTCCATTGTCTTTGGCTTCCACTTCCACCTGATATCGGCCTTTCAACATGCTATTAAGGTTGCTTGCTATTCTGTAGGAATAGAAGGTGTCGCAGCATTAGAGAGCCTTCTTCTTGATCAGACTCTGCACGACCTTGAAGTAGACTTGCCCAGCCCCACCTCCATCTTGAAATATTTCTACATTGGTAGCTTTCATGCTTGGATTTCAAGTTTCAGGATAGCTCAGCAGAAAACCAAACAAAGCATTTGCTAAATTGGAATCTTTATCGTAGCATCAGAAAAAAGCTGGATGTTGCCAAAGATCATATCACAACAGATCCTGCTGATAACATTTCAATAATTTAGAAGTTTTCAGAAAATGATAAGAGTAAAATGAAATTACGTAAAATGCTTTTCAGTGTGTTATGAGAACCCAGCTGATGGCGATCTATGTTGTATGAGCTACATTATACTATTGAACCATAATCTGGCTTATTATTTGAGCAAAAGCATTCCATGTGAATTCAGTGATTGCAATTTTCTAATTTGGGTTTAGTGTATTCTGCTAACTATATCCAGATGGTCACTCAGCATGCATGACAGCCTCTCCTAATCATCTCCCCTCAGGAGCTGTCATCTAACTACATCTGGAGAGCACCAAATTGAAGTTGTTCTATGAAACCCAGGATCAGCAACCCCACTGAAAGCATTGAATCTTAAATAGCTAAGTGATTATCCAAAATTCTGCTCCTATTTAACTGCTTCTAAATGTACCAGAAAGTAAATCTCTCCTCCCTAACCAGTAGAGATCCCCAATAAGCCCCATGTACATGTCAAAGTACAGTAGCGGCCAAAATTGTGGAAACCTTTTGGGAAAAGTGTATTTTGAGGTTTGATGGCTAATAAAAAAAATTCTGGAGTTTCAAGATAATATATTCCACTGCTGGAATGGCCTGGGAATAGCCCAAACCCAATTGAAAATCTATGGAGTCAAATAAAGCAACTTGTTAGTTAGAAGGAACCCAGGAATAAAACCCAGTTAATAGAAGGAATTGTCAAATCTTGGTTTCACATTATAACAGCTGCAGAACTAAAAGACTTGTTTCACTCCATGGGAAGACGTTGTAAGGCCCTAATTCATGCCAAAAGTTACCCAACTAAGTATTAACTGACGTGATAATTTTTGTATATCTCGTTTTTTCTATGGTTATCATTTTTTGTATATCTCATTTTTTCTACGTGTTTC
>JANHFK010006302.1:27735-53819 GCA_036250565.1 Sibynophis collaris
CTTGTTTGGCCTTCAACATAATTTCCAGCTGTAAAAGTTTCTTGTTAATTCAGATCCTTGCCAACTGTTCTTTTTTAAAAAAATTCTTAATCATGTGTAGCCTTTTTAAGTTAGGTTATATAAAAGAATAATTGGCTATTATTGTCAGTTTTTCTGCAGGCTCTTTTCACTGAGTGGTAGACTTTCAGTAGAAATCAAGGTCCCTGACACCTCAGTGGAGCAATCTTAAAGATCTTAACAAATTCTAGTTCAGGTACATAGTTAATCAAATAAGCAGTCAGTATGGTGTAATGCTTTGAATGCTGGACTGAAAGAGAAGAGACCACCTTCAGGTTACTACTTGATGATGGAAAGTTATTGGGGGGTCTTTTATTAAATATCCTTCAGCCCAATCTATGTGTCAAACCTTTTGTGAAGACAAAACAGGGGCTGTAAAGTTAAATAATGCACACATACTAACCTATATAAAAACCATGTGATATACTTTCTTATTAAGGTGGAATCAGCTAGAGTTTTGTTTCATGTTAGCCAATGGCAGATGTGTTTTGTTTGTTTAGTAGCATGAACTGATTTGATACTCTATTTTGGGAGATGCCACCATAGATGGAAAAAGAGATAAAAGGCTGAAAGCAGCTTCTCATTTCCCAAAATGCTCTTGTGGCCAGTTCTTCAAAGCGCCCTTCACTCAAGAATTCCATAGAATGGCCAAGAGTCTTTTTTTATTTCAACTAAATATAAATCTACTAAATAAGTAATGCACTTGGGGCTTTGAATTCATTAAGCTGAAATTTACTGCTGGCTGCTCATATCTCCTAGTAGTATCTCCAAAGGAATTTGTAAAAAGCTTGGAATTTGGGTCATACTGTAGTTAAAGATCTCCTGATCCAGCCCAAACATTTTTTGTGTGCATGAGAGAGAAAATAAATCACTAAGCACATTTTTTATGGAAAAAACTGAGCTTGAAATATTTTGTTTCCATATTAGGATAGTAAAAAGAAGAAAATCATGAATCTTATTTATATGTAACTAATGTCTGCAGACATTAATCTGGTGTTACTGAGAAACTATCTTGCATATGCAATTCTGATTTTACTTCCTCTATTTCTTATTGAATAGTTTCATCAACATTTTAAGGCTGGTTTAAACAAATTATGTGTTGTGATTATTTGAAAATACAATTGTATGTTGAGTTTTCAGATACTTTCACCTGTGCTTGTAGTTTTATTGTATTTGACATATATTATCTTTACAGGAACTCAGAAAACAACATTTTTAACTGCACTTAAAGACAGTCCTGCAAGATATCCTTTCACTGAAATACATTTACCTCTGTTGGAATAATTTTTAAAGAATCAATATTTAGATATACTTCAGTTTACTTTCTGCTGGCAGATAATGGTTTATCTCCATCGCGCTGACCGGTCAATCCTCTAGTATGGGTTATCCTCTTTTCCAATTGGCTAGGGAGTACCTCACTTTATATGTAAAAATATATGACAGCTTTACATGTAATATATAGCTGATTTTCCCATCAAGTTGCTCTTTAAAGCAATGGCATCTCAATTCCTCACATCCCCAATCAGCCTGAGCCAATCTCTGCTGGCTCAGAATTATGGGAGCAGAAGTCCAAGCACACCAGGAAGGCCCCAGATTGGGAAAAGCTGGCTTATGAATTTTAATGGCCAGAATATTTTTGTAGTACAGTTGTACACATTTTTGATGAGATAGTGTAATGAGTTTGTAGTTTCAGATTTATCCCTTAGCTTATGTAGGAATATGATAGATCACACACAAAAATGGTTCTTTGTAAAATAAAAATTTCTCACATAATGTGCATTAGGTGCTAAAGTATCCAAAAGAAAACCTGCTATAATACTTAACAGGCATTCTCAGAGAATGAGCAGAAAACCAGGAATATGCTCATGCAATACTTTTTTATTGGTTTATGTGACACTTGCTTTTTTCTCCTCTACCTCAGTAGGCTCTCATGGGGTTGATTCTGCTATTGTGTTGGAGTGATGAATAAAAAAATGTATCATTCATGGGTTTTCAATATGACCTTTTAAACCTTGTAAATTCACAAGAAGGCTCACAGGTATACACATTGCTTTCTTATAATGTATACATTTTAAGCAATGCATACATTGCTTTGCATACAATGCATACAGTAGCGAGCATTGAGTGCTACAAATTTTAATGGAAATTATGAGGTAGCAAATAAAAGGTTTTCAGCCATAAAATGGCTAAACATTACTTAATTAAGCATAAATACTGAAGTATAAACACCTAATAGCTTCTGTTCAAACACTGTTTGTAAATAATGTAGTAGCCTCCAATTAAAAGAATCAGTTCTTTCTAATTATGCTTTTCCATTCCCTGAAAATGAAAGATCTTTTTATATATTCTGAACAAAAGGATTATTGATGCCAAATTTGTTGATTACTTTACAGGAACATTCATTATCATTTGCATTTAGGGTCTAGCAATGGGGGGGGAGGAGAAAGGAAATATGAAGGAGGAAAGAAAGAAAGAAACTGGTAAAAGAAATCCTTCCAATGTGTTGCATTATGTAATTTAGTAATTTCCTTATCGCCATTTACTCTCTCTCTCTCTACTCTCTGTTTCTCTGTTTTTAAGTATATATAATTCCATCACTAATAATATAGTTCCATATAATTCATCCATTCCATGTGTAAACAAAAGATATATATAGTTATAGAAGTAATCTTTGATTTCTATCACTAGTTCTCCTCATTTTTCATAGTAATTTTGGAGGAACTTTGATCCTAAAAGATAATGGGGGGGGGGAGCTTTTACATATGGTTTGTAGGATTGAGCCATATATTTTCAAATGATTAATGTTCAGGATAGAAACTAAAATACATGCTTGAAGTTTAATAAACTTACCAGAATTCACTCACAGTTTTAAAGGTTATTTGCATATTTCATCAAGTTTATTGCAATAGAATAATAATTGAGGAAAAAATAGTACTCCATGCTCAATAAAAACAGAAGAATTTTATTAGAAATGTTGAAGATACAATGGATTTGAGGTCTTCAAAGAGCTAAGGTAAGAATAATAGTATCATCTAGTCTTTAGGAACATAAACTATATATATAGGGCTTATGGTTCTACTTCTTTTAGGCTCCTGAGAATATTTATAGATTGTTTGCTTTTCTTGTTTTATAACAGCTTGCTCCTTATTTATTGCTTGTGTCACCAAAACTGCTTTGCATTATAATCTAATCCCATTCAGTTCTTCTTCATGCTTATTTGCAAAATATAAATGGATGGAGAGTAGATGTGTTTTGTTTCATGAGTTTGTATAACAAGTTTTTTATATTCAGAATCTTGGATAGTTGCACTGTTATATGGTTTCATGTTTACTTACATGTTATCGTAGCTACATTTCTCAATAATATTTGAATATCGTAGCTTAATGGCCAAGATTGTTTATTTCACCTGGCTGTACCAATCTAACATATAGAGCAATGGCTGATAGGTTTTGATTAATTGGAAGTATATGATTGGATTTCTGATACTTATGGTGAGGTTGGATGGAGAGAAAAATATATTTTTTTTAGATGGTGATAGGCAACTTCTGGTTAAGAAATTTAAATATCACTTCCATCTGGTCCCCATTACTTTAAATGCATGAAATTGAGTTATGAGGAACAGAGCAACATACAGCAGCTTCACCTCTTGTTCTCGGTAATTGTTAACTAATAACAATACTGAGCAGTTGATACTGGTACACGTAAGTGTTGTTGCCAGTACCTGGTGTACTATATTAATGATGTGGATACTTTCTTCCTAGTGTTTTCCCACAAGTGCAGGATGCACTGTTTTCAGATCAAACAAGTATTGATCCATTGGGTGCATTGGGAATTGACTGCCTAGATCACTGCCCAAGCTTGATATTATGGCTCAGAGAATGTGACTGGCTGAAAGTCACCCAGACAACTTTCATGCCTAAGACAGGCCTAGCATTCACAATCTCCTGGTTTTTAGTCTGCTGCCTTATCACTAGACCAAACTGTCTATGCGGATATTTAAATGTGAGGTATATTTCATTTTTTAATTGGATTTATATGCTGCCATGTGACTCTGGGCTGCTTACAAACATTAAAACTGGTAGAGCTTAAAATGATAATACAATGAATAACAATAAACTAATAGTAATAATGATAAATACAGTTAAAATATGGGAAGGAGGAGAGCATGAAGTATTACAGGGATAGGTATGTTATTTTGCATATCGTTTAGCTGTCCATGGAAATTTGGTTTTTGTGAAGCGAATACTAAAATATACAAAGGCTTTGGAATTAGTGACATACAGATTTTCCATAGTAACCAAGATGGCAACAGGTATCTGCTTGAGAGCCACACAGAAATGTATTAAACATATCTAAAAAAAACACCTTATGTTTGAGTTCTGTTTGCTACTCTTTTCCTTATCTCTGAAAAATGTGTATTTGATTAGCAAAATTTCTTTAAAATTCTGGGCAAAGAGGATTTCCAAAATTAAATCTCAAATAAGGTAGCAAAAAGATCAAATTACATCTTGTTTGCTGTAGAAAGCTATTTTGAAGTTGTAGCTCCAGTACAAAGAAGAGTTACTATTTTTCCATGAATGACTGCCTTCAGTGATTTGCAAGAAAAAGACTTGGCCATTGTTTTACCATCTGCTGTGCCTTTTTGATTCCACATTTCAGAGATCAGATTTGTAGTTGTCCTGTTAGTATTTAGAAAATGCCATAAAGTAAAATACTAGAAAGGGAAAAAAATCAGTAAGAAAAGCTGAACCAAGGGGAAATGCATTGAAGTTAAAGCCTTTATGGTATTATTTCTGCTTTTCATTCATTTGTTTCTTTTGATTGGTATATCATGTTACTTTTATGTGGCTGAGAAGATATATTAGAAGTTAAGTCGTATTAGAATAAGCTATATTTATTTTCTCCCACATACCATCTGTTTAACTTTCATAGAAGAACAAAACTGACTGAATGGTAAAGTACTGCATTAATCCAATAAGAAGACTATTTCCTTCCCTCACCCCCACAGATAATTATTTATCAACTGGAGGATCTTCCTGACTTGACTACCAAGAAGAATAGCAGATATCACTGAATGAGTTCAGATGTAAATGACTGCAAACGTGTATATACATGCATAGTTACTAATTTAATCAAATATTTCAGGAAAATATGGAACTTTTCAAACACAGTGTGCTAGTAAACATGGCATGTCTGTTGTTTCCAGGTACAATAGTGATCCTGAGTGATAATCTTGATTTGTAAGAAGGAATGTTCATTGTTGCCAATAACTTTTATCTTCACTGACTTTTGAGTTAATACTGCCTTGACATTCAATCACTGTCCTAGAAGCTGTGGTGTGTTTCTTCTCCGTTTGGTCCATTGTTGGGCTCTCAGGTTTTCATACTTATTTGATCAGCTCCAATCAAACAACCAATGAGGATGTAAGTTTCCCCTAGCTTGCTCTAATTTGTCTCCATCTAATGATTTCATGTATTCTGTTTTCATTGTCAGCTTTTATCTATTTTTTAAAAGGTTATAAGGTTCACTCAAGTGTGCTGTCCTATTTTTGCCTATTTAATGCATATGACTTTTTGATAGCTTCTTGGCAAGAAACATAGTTCTACGGTAAAGTCACTGAACATGACTTTAGACATTAGTTCTACGGTAAAGTCACTGAACATGACTTTGTCTTAATTAAATGGAGCTTAAGCTAGGAGACCACAATGAGAGCCCTAATATTTAGAGCAGCCTTCCACAATCGTTTTTTCCCCCTGGAGGCAAATAAATGAAATCATTTTCAGATCTCATGGAATTCTTGAAGAAAAAATATAAAAACTGTGAAAACTTCACAATACATTTAATTTCTAACCTACACAATCCACATTGTAGAACATTTACAACAACAACAAAATAACATGGTAGACTGGTAGCTGGATTGTAGCATTTAAACCTTTTCCCTGCAAGCTGTATTTTTCCCCCCCAGTCATAATCTCTCACAGAATTCTAATTGAAAAAAAGCTGTTTTAAGAATGTGATAAGATGCTGGCCTATCTAGAGAATGTTTGCCTTCTCCAAATTTTAAGAAGATGGTCAGAAATGTCTTGGCAATATACTGAATAACTAACAAACAGCATAGTTGTCAGAAAACTCTAATATAAGTTAGGATCTGTATGCCTGATAAATGATAATTATGATCCCCATAATTATGTAAGAAACTTTGCAAAAGATTTGAGAATTTAATGAAATACCCATTTTCCATAGTTTGGATTGGGTTAGGATTGATTTCACCAGATTATTTTGGGTCAGTTGTTTTCTCTCAACTATAGTTAATTGCGAAGATTAAAAAATGGGGAAAGAGGAGATCCCATTTGTAGGTCTTGACTCATACCCTGAACTGCATTGAATATAAGAAATATAATACATTCGTAAGGAAGAAAAATTGAAGGTGAATCCATTATCATCTATTCTATCATGTAAGGTTTCCTGCCTAGGCAGGGGGTTGGACTAGAAGATCTCCAAGGTCCCTTCCAACTCTGTTATTCTATTCTATTCTATTGTAGATGAGATGTTTCTAGAATGTCTCCTTGGAGAAGAGATGACGTTGATTTTTTTTCCTTGAAGTTTCTGATTGACAGCATGAAATAGTAGAAAACATGTACTGAGATTTTATGGATCAAATGACGTATTGAAATGGGAAAAATAAATTCAGGTTCAAGTCACAGAATTTACGGAGCTTCATAATTTGATATACTTTATTTTTGCTCTAGAAATTTTTTTCTTAGATTAAATAGCACAGTATAAACTGAAGAGTGCTATTAAAAATGAAGAATAATACATTAGTATTAATTTCTTTATAGATCAAGGGATCTTGGTCAAATAAAAGAGGCAAAGAAAACTTCAATCCTTACAGCTATGGCAACATTTGTGCTAATTGTTGCTCAGCACTTTGTGGGCCCCTTTCTCCTAGGTAAGAGATTTAATGGATTTTTCAGTATTCTTTTTCTTTTGTTGTACCTTTGTGTGTCCATTGAGTCAGGTATATGTAACTCCCAAGAGCACATACATTGCTATAGGCGTGATACGACCTTTGAATCCTCTAGTGGTATATAATTTTATGGTGTGCAGCTAATAAGACACTGGGAAAATTATAGGCACAACTGATTAATTTGCTACTGCAAAAACTGAATAAAGCTTTATGGAAAAATTAATCAGCTAGAGGTTTTTTTTCATCTTCAACAATAATTTTTTGGTTCACTGTCCAGCTGTGAATGATTACAATTTAAAAATGCCTAGCCATAGTTTTGAAAACACAATATTCCAAGCAGAAATTTAGACATCTATTTTCAAACGTATTTATCTTCAGTACGTACTGTACTACTAGTTAGTCATACAGCAAACTAAATAGATAAGAAAGGAAGCCTATTTAAATTATAGAGAAAGTTGGAATTAGTATTAATAACTGCAGGGACATGCAGGAGATGAAAAGAATGTGTTTCCATTCTGTTGACTTATGATAACTTTATGTAAATTATGAAGGCAAACATTTTGGAAATTAAAATAGTTTTTTACTTGCACTATTTTTACCTAACTCATAAGGTTCTACAAGGCATCACTAAGGCAATAATAATAAAGAGCAAATCTGCAAAAAGATGATGTGCTTAATTTTGTACCATGTATAGGTTTTGCCAACTTAAAAATTCATTGAAATATACAATTACAGAAGTGCCTAAACTTGTGCAAGCAACAGCATTCTAAGAAGCTATTTTACTCTTCTGAACTCAAATTACTTCTATAAATTCTTCATGTTGTTATATTAAACTATTCGTCTTAAAGTTAGCTTCATTCTTATCTGATAAGAATTATTTGTAATACAACTTTGTATTTATTCTATAGTTTAATCGACCGAAGAGGATTTATCCAACCAGATACCCCTCAGCCAGCAGCTTCCTCAAATGGCATTACAATGTATGGGGCCACACAGTCTCAGAGTAATATGGTAGGAACGATCCCATAATGTTGATCAAGAACTGAATGTTTCTTTTTTCTACTTTTCTGAGAATAAGTCAGGTCACTAAACTGAATCCTTCTAGTACTTTACAATAAAAGCCTTCCATGAATATATTGTAATAGGGTTTCTATGTTACCAAGATTTTAACAAGCATTAATGCAAAAATTTAAAAATATTATAAGAACACTAAGAAAAATTTAGTAATCTAAATTGAGATTGACATGATGAATAGAGAATTCTCATATTGGAACCTTTGCCTATCTTAATGCTACTTTTTGATGCTTGAATGTTCAATAAGGCATTTATTGCTTTTTAAATTGTCTACATTACATGCCACTGGCGGTTCTGCATAATTTCTTGCTACCTTGGATTTCCTATACAGCTCAGCATGTCACTATGAATATTTCAACAGAATAGTTTGAATTTCTTGTGAACATTCTATATTTAACTACCGCAATTTTTAAACTCGTGTTTTTATAAAAAAAGAATCCTAATTAGAATTGCATTCTAATAAGTATATAATTTAATATATTAATTGCATTTAGTATATTAAAATTATGTCAAACTACTTATATATTTTTAATCCTCCTATTACTAGACTTCAAAAGCAGAAAAAATCTGAATTCCAAACCTTTAATTTTTTTTCTTTTAAGTGAAGTACAGTAATAGTAGGGGTGAAATCCAGCAGGTTCTGACAGGTTCTGGAGAACCCATAGCAGAAATTTTAAGTAGTTCGGAGAACCGGCAAATGCCACCTCTGGCTGGCCCCAGAATGGGGTGGGAATGGTGATTTTGTACTATCCTTCCCCTCCCATGCACACCAAGCCACACCCACCAAGCCACACCATGCCCACCAAGCCACGCCCATTGAACCGGTAGTAAAAAAAAAAAATGGATTTCACCACTGCAGTAATAGTACACCTTTTTATAGCTATATGTTTTTTTTATGTTTTATATAACATTAATATAAGGATTTTCTCTTCATCAATGATTTCTCAGGTGGGTTCATTGATCACTATCAGCAGTATCAATTTGTTATGTTTTAAATATCAAACATTTTATTGACTACTACCAATAATATCTTTTATAGTATTACTAAATGCATAACATAGTTTTATATATGCTTATTTTACACAAAGACTCATTGAATTTATAAGTAAGTGTATATAATGGAAATAAAATATTGTTATAAATGAACGGATTTACTTTAAAACACTTTATGTTTATTTTGGTTTTCCTGTCATAGTAACGATTGCATATTTCCCTTTTTAGGCAGAAGTGTGTAGATGAAACGAAGCTAAGAAAATGTTAATAAATTTGTTATTTAAAATTGACTTTAGTGTCATCTTATTTTAATATCCGTTATGCCAGCTCTTTTGCTATAATTTTATCTTTTTTTGTCTTTATTGGATGTTGTAAAGAAACCTCACACTTATAACTATGGTTTCCATATGTAAATTGAAGAAAGAATTTGAAGTCACTCAGAAATCAACTTCTTGGGTAGTCTTTTGATATGGTCATTTGGGACTCTCTTCCCTCAATTGCATCATTATTTTTTCTGATCTACATTTTCTATACTCTAACCTGGTTTCAGTTTATTGATCAATAAACTATTCTTCTTTACTGTTCTTCTCTTGTATGCTTCTCCTTTCAGTACCAGCTATTGAAATCTCCTTTCAGTACCAGCTATCTCAAGAGTAGAATATCAAATCAATTTAATATGGCTGTATTATCAGTGAATAATTTCATTATCTTGCAACTTAACTTAATCAGTGTTAAACTAGAGTTTTCTAAAGGAAATAGATAATCTGTAATGTAATAGTTTTTTAATTTTTTTCCCACTCCCCAAAATAGAGATGAAATCAGCATTAAGATTTTCTTTTGAATGAAGTCTCATAATATTGATCAATTACTGGTTTTAGCCAGTAAAATATTATATTTATTGCTGGGATAAAAGTAGAATTATATATTTTTGTGATCATAGTTGTAAATTCAGATAAAGGCTTGCAATGAAATCAGCATATGTTCTGCATATGATTAAACTAAGTTACAGCTTTTTGATTTCATTTGAACAGTAGTTTCTGAGCTTTTTAGATATTTCTCATAAAGTCAATACTAACTAAACATTTTAAAGATTTCCAAAGATTTTTTTTTAAAGAAATAAATTCAAACCTATATTAACCAAAAATTCCAGCCAAGATTTTGCTTCTATGAAATTTAGGAGAAAAAGCAAAGTCAAAGATTTATGGTTAAAGAAATATGATAGAAATATTTTTAAAGCAATTAACTTTTTGATATTGTAGACCATTATGGCATATTGTGTGGATTTTAAAAAAAAATGCTTTAAATTAAATGAGATATTCTTATTTTAAATACTATTTTTAAATCTCTACCTGAAAGTAAGTTCTGAATTAAACACAAATTTTTTAAAACCTATCTTAAATGGTCACACATGGACATTTATATAAGTTTGAATAAGTTGTGGTAATAAGTAATAATACAAACATGATGATTTGTCATTGTAGGCTTCCCAGTGATAACTAACATTCAAGGGATGCTTTACCGTATAATCACAGCTGAGAATTTTGGTATCATCAGATAACAGAACATTTTCCCTTCTTCAGTAGATATAAAAAAAATCAATTTTATAGGAAAATAATATTCATAGTCCTATTAAAATATAAAATATGCTAGGGAATTATACAATAAAAGCCCAGCCTGGAAGAACTCTTTGTAAGTAATTGCTTCCTTTCCTTTATGCCTTTCAGCAAAGTTCTGCTTAATTTCCCCATTTTATTAATCCATGAATTATAACCTAACTGGCTTTCTGGGGACAATGTCTAAGGACCAGTAAAGGTCAGATGATACTAAAAACAAGTCTATTTTCAGACTTTTGATTGTAATCCACTGTGTTTTATTTGTTACCGTAGATTTAAATTGGTATATATGTTTGTTCGGTTAAACAGTCAAAATAGGGAATTTGATTTAAAATAACAGTGATTTTATATCTGTCCTTAGCATCATGATGTTTGTCAATATGTATTGTAACATTGTATTGTTAATTTATCATTTTAATATTTGTAAATCCGGGAACAATATTCCAGAAAAATTCAATAATCTAACATGTTCCAGTGGTATGTGATGGTTTGGTGATGATGATCATTTCAAACTCTATATACGTTTAAGTTATTACTTCAGAGTTGGTCCTTTAAAACTAGTCTACTCTCCAAATGATTTCAGCTCCTCTAAACTAGTTATCCATGCCACTTCACTCTCATTGTCCCCAGTATCTAAATCTGTTGAAACACTACACATTTGATAAGTCCTTATTGCTTTATTTTTCTAATTGATGAATGATGAAAATAAGTGATCTCCATAACAGCACTTTTAAGTATCCCTTTCCACCTGAAAAACTAACTTTGTCGCTTTAACCAGGCAACTAACTGATCCAGCATAGTTTTTAAATCAATATGACGGTTAGACCTTGCTTACTGATGGCCTCATTGAGCAACCATTTGAAATTACAATGGCTGGGGAAAAAAACCATTTTTATAACCAAAACTGGCTTCCAACAGGCATCAGAGAGAACACAGAAGTGAAATTGTAAGTCACAGTTGTGCAACGTCTCACTCAATGATTGAAGAGATTTACTTAAAATGGAAATGAAGTTGGGAGTCCATTGCAATGTTGTGGTTTTCCACTTAGCAACCGCATCACTTGGCAACAGATTTGGCGGTCCCAATTATGGTCAGTAAGCAAAGACTACCTATAGTCCTTTTTTGTGTCACAGATATATTTGTAAACTAGAAATATGAACTATTTTTATTATAATTTGAACCATCTATATAATTTTCATGTAAAATCTTTATAGTATAATTGGAAAAATTAAACATCAAACCTGCATTAATATTACTTTAAATACCCATTGCTTCACTGCCTAAATGTTTAAAAATATTTGGGTTTTTATGGTTTTTTTCTCTCTCAATATTTCCATTATTTTAATAGGGGACTGAAGTTAGATTAACCAGGTGGTAATTGACAGGATCACCTTTTCCTTTTTGAAGGTTGGTAGTATATTTTGTTTTTATCCCCATCCTAGTACACTGCTAGTACTCCATCATTTCTTTAACTAGTTCTTTTATGCCATGAGAATCCACTCACTCACCAAAAGTCATGTTTCCTAAACATTTTTTCATTAGTATTTGAGGCTACAATCCACAGTCACTCAATTGTTCTACAGTATTATGAAGGTTATTCTTGATTCAGCATTGTGGATTGTGCCATCTCTTCATAACTGATTCACCTCTTTTTTATTATGTTCAAGAAAACATTTCAGATATTCTAGAAATATTTGTTACTGCTGCGTTTATATGTATTTTCTTTAAAAATTCCTGGAACTGGGATTATTTTAATACTACAGTATGTAGTCCTGGAATTGTCAGTACCTCATTTATCTGTCCTGTGATGTTTGTATTCTTCTTAAGCACTTTAATCTTACAGAGCTCTTTCATCATTTTCTGTTTCAAATTTGGGATAGTTCTTCAATTAAAGCTGAATACAGATATAGTCCAGATCCTTATAATATCGATTTGTTGTTAATTGTAATTTCTGTGACATTATTCTGTAGATACTCCAAAAAAAGAAAATATTTAAAAACATTAAAATATAAATAAGGTAAAATACTTGAAGACTAAAAAAAATTAAAATGCTAGTGAGGGAAAAAAGAAAAAAAATGCCACTGAAAGAAATTTCCCTGTCAGCTGACAAAACATTACACATACACATACCCAAACACACCAGAAAGTATCCATTGCAGTTGTCCATCTATTGCATACCTGTTACTGTACCAAAACTGTGGATAAACTGGACCGGCAGTATTTACAGTTTTAAAGCAATAGCTATCAAAACAGGTTTATGTAGTTTGACAGGCTCCTAATCTTTTAAACCTGATTAATAGAAAACATATATTATATTTGCATCAACACGAATGGTCCACAATGCCATCTTAACAGCCACTATCTCAGTGAACCTATTTATCACAGAGAGTGCATATGTTTTTATGAGTCCCATTTGCCTCAATATTTTATAACTCTTTGCTTTTTTTCTATATTACAAAAAGGGCTTCTGTAACAGCATGAAACCAGGGTAGCTTTCATGTAGCATGATAGAAACCCATTAAATATTTGCTACAATATGCTGGGGGGGTTTTGTATACTTTTTCCATTTTACTTATTTGCCTTTTTCAAAGTAGTCTCTTTCATAAGTTTAATACTTTTGATATTTCTTCCAAGTCCCTTTCAATTAAATTATACTTATTGATGTAGAATTCCAGTGGTATGAATCATTGACCAAGTCAGACAACATGGAAAAATAAATGTATTGATTTTTTTAATGCTTAGTTGTAATTTATTTTTGAAAACTTTTAGATATTTTTATCTCAGGCCCAGCCAGAAAGTATAATGGAATGAATCATATTTGATGCTGCAAAGATATTCCTTGGCTTTTAATGCCAATTAGTAGATATGTTTTTTTGTGAGTTAAGAGTTCAAAAAGTCTATTTAGTGCTGTTATTTTAAAATACCTTTAAAAATATTTCTATGTTTCTATTTTGTATCAGTATTATAAAAAAGCAATGGAACTGAAGTAGTTAACATTTATTTAATAATTAGTTTTAATGTTAAAATAGTTAATTACAAATAAAGTAGCTAATAAATTATCCATGTTTTAAATGAAGAACAATTTTCAATAGGATACATTTGTTTGAAAGTGGTTGGTATTTCATTTGCATTGTATGGACTATTTGTCTATTAATCTATTAATAGTTAATGAGCTTTAGTTCTAATATTTAACAGTTTGGAAAGATTTTGACAGAATTTAAATCTAATTTAAAAGGTATATGAACCATCACACAGGGACAGGACACAGGATGTTTTTCAGTCTAATTAAATTGTTTCTAGAATTTTATTAAAGCACCCTAAATGTTTTCAAAAGGACTTATGAATTACATAAGTTTAAGTGCTTTCCTGGTTTGAGGCTTAAGTACAATAAACTGCATACAAAATTAAACACCATATGAAAGTAAACATTTTTAATGCCAAAAACGTAGCTAAATGATGGTAATATGATTTTTATGTAACATAGGTCCTGTATCTTTGTATCAATAATATACAAATGTATACTTTTAAAAATAATTTTAAGGAAATTAAACAGTGGTAATGACGTCAGTCTATATGGCTATTATTATATCATATTGTGATGAATTTCTCCCATATTGACTTGTGCATTACAACATGCCTCCAATAATCTCATATATTTGAATAATATAATACAGCATTCATAGATTATGTTTTGATTAACCAACCCAAGCATATACTGAATAGCAACGTAACCTCTATCTACATTAGAAGGGGGCATTCAATATTGCTATTGTAAATGTGTAAATTCAAACAGAAGAATGGTTTCATCTATGCAGGAACATACTGCACCTAAATAGAATGTGCTGTATATTTCAGGAAATCGCAGTTCTTCAAAGGAGGAGAAGAAAGTTTTTACAATTTCTGACTTCTTCTTGTATAAATGTCAGATACAGCCCAGTGCCCTGGCTCATGAAATACGTTAAGATTACCTAACCATGGCTTATTCAGTAAGCATAATAGTCTGAATTCTCACATTGTGCTACACACAAATCAGATAAATTACATTATGGCTGCTGTTCACACTATGTATATTTAAAATATATGCCTGTTTGACTGAAATTAACCTTACAGTCAACAGACAAGTTCAGTTTTCTTCACTTATAAAATTAAAATCAAATGCAGTTATAGCAATAGCACTTAGACTTATATACCACTTCATAGTGCTTTACAGCCCTCTCTAAGCAGTTTACAGAATCAGCATATTGCCCCCAACAATCTGGTTTTAGAATGAATAGACATTGTAGAAAGGGAAGTATGTTAATCTTCAGTAGCCAAAAACCAGAAGGAATAGCTTTTTAAAACAGATTTTATTAAAAGAAAAAAGCTTTTGCAAGCTTCATTTGATGAAATTATCTGCAACTCATGAAAATTTATGCCTTTTAATAAAATTATTAGTTCTGAAAAGGTCCTGGAAGATTAATTCTAATTCATGTTTATTAACAGTACTTGTGAAAATGATATTTGGAATAGTAGTTGATTAGAAGAGCCTTGAAGACCTGGCTCTTTGTCACTCACCATCTTTAATTTAACCTTTTATGTTTAGTAATTTTATAGTAATTTCTTTGTTTGATTGTTGAGTCACTCAAGAGCCATTAAGTTGGGTGGCATATAATTTTAATAAATTTTAATAAATAGTGTCTGCGATAATGATGCAACTATAAACAGATAAATGAAGGGTTTAGATTATATCAACAGAAGTCTGATTGACAAGTTATGGGAAATAATTGTTCCATTTTTTTCTATTTTGGTCAATTCCTATCTTAAGTACTATGGTACTGGAAAATATACTTTAAGGAGGATTCAATATTCAAAGTTTGAAGAAAGACAATGATCAGGAGATTAAAAACAGTCTTTTGAAAAAGAGATTGAAATAATAGATATGTTTAGCTGAAAAAAAAGATGAGTCTGGGATGTATGATAGCATTTTTAAGATGATGTTACATAGAAGACGATCAAGATCTGTTCTTTCTTCTTTCATAGGACAGGACATGAAAAAGTGGATTAAGTGACAGGAAGGCAGATACCAAGTGAAAATACTAGGAAAAAACGTAAGAGCAGTTTAGTGGAAGAACCAGTTATCCAGAAAGGTGTTGGTCTCCCCTTTAGTGAATATATTAAGCAAATTCAAGACAGGCATCTATGTGGGATTTATTAATTTGAATTCCTGCTCTATGCATGAGATTGTACTTTGGGGCTTAAATGATTCTTTTCACCTCTGATTCCATAATGTGCTTTTTACCCAAATGAAGCTGCAGAGTTATTATGTTGCTGAACTCTTTTCATTGCTAGAAAACTGATGGAAGCATACATTTTGAATGTGTATAGATTATCATGTATACAGAGAACTGCAGACTTTGTGTGTTGAAAGCTCTTTAAATCTGCCCAGCTGTTGTTTGAAAGAGTCCATAGCCTTAAATAAGGATGCAGAGCCAAAGTACAAGACCTACACAGAGATATGTAAACATCAATGTACCGTGGAGGGAAAGTTAGCATGCTTATAAATTATTTTATCTGGAAAATGCTTTTCATACTATGTATTTTCACTTCTCTGGAATTCATCAATATATTGTACATGCTGTCTTGGTCAGTTTAACAAGGAAGTGTAATTAATAACTCTTTTCTTTCTCTTTATGTCCCATTCCTCTTTTGTCCATACCCTTCCACCTCCATATTTCTCATGCCTTATATATTATTTTGATACCCTTCCATTCTTCAGTGTGATCAAGATCAGTGCATTCAGAGCACTAAATTCGTTTTGCAGGCTGCTGCCACCCCACTTCTCCAGAGCGAGCCCAGCCTAAGTAGTGAAGAGCTGCCTTTACCAGGAAAAATTACTCTTGGTGCTCCCTGTGCTATGATGACACTAGGACAACCAACGCCACCTTCTTCCATCCCAAATCTCACATCAGAAACAAGCTTGTCAGAAATGATTTCATTAAAAGAGGACCCTGAAAATCATCCATTTCTTACTCCTGAAGAAGCTCCACCCGGGATGTTTCCCCTTGGACACAGCCGCACCATGCACAGCCTCAGCCTGGTTAGCCAGGATTCACTGCATGAAGACTCGGTGCGTGGCCTTGTTAAACTCAGCTCAGTCTAAACGATATAGAACATGACTGCAATTAAACAGAGCTTATTTAACTCCAAAAGCAATTAGCCTTTGGACTCTGACATATATGTCACTGAAAATTATTATGTAAAGAAACCTATTGAAAGGACAAATTATTTTTGTGCCGTGAAGTTAACCATTACATTTGTTTTATAGCCAATTTATTGGTGGCTTGGGTTTGATGGTTACATTGTTAAATAACCAATTTATTTGACATTTGTTTGGTGATTTATAATGTCCAGCAATTTGGAATCCTGGTACTGCAAAGTTGGTTATTATAGTGCTTAAAATATGAATGGATATAAGCGTCATATTCCATGTTTTATGAAGTTCCTTGTTGTAATATCTCCTTTGTAGCCAGACATTACTGTGCTACTTATATTTGAAACAAGATTACCATTGGATGAATGCAAAATCAATAAGGGTTGCAATTGTGGATTTGCATGCCACATTACAGTAGGTGTTACAGTAGTGTTGGTTTTTGAAAGACAGTGCTGCTTTACTATTTGTGAGTACCAAAGTGCTGTTCATTGTAAAAGACAGTACAACAAACACTATTAACTTTTTTCAATCAATCAATTATAAATAAATAAACTGGCGGTGCTCAGTTATGGAGGATTACTTGTTTTTGCATATCATTTACATTTTAGTGTGAAATGACATACTATGTTGTGCCATAACATAGATTTCTCTCCACCCATCCCCACCTGTGATCACACGAGATATAAATATTCAGTAAGATGGCATTCTCTGTATCTTTGAATATGTATACATTTCTCTCCATACAAAGCTGATGCAAAACAGCATATTACAATACAACAAATTACTTTTTTCCTAAGATTATATCATTAAGCAGCCAAAGGAATTTCCAAGACCCAATTATAGATTGTCTTGACTGTTTATACAGTTTTATATATAACCTACTTAATGATGCTATATGCCGATAATTGGTCTGCTTGTTAAAAATTACTTGAGGTTAGATTGAGAAAACTTCCATTTTCAAAAGGATTTTGATTCAGCAGAGGGTTCTATACAAATATTGCCTCCTACATTATTTTTAAAAATGTTCACAAAGGAAACTTCTACAACAGCATGGGTGTGACATGAAGTTTCTGGGCAAGAAAAAGAACTAGTGAAAGGAGGGGCGGCTTTCTCCCTCTTAATGATTTTGGGAGCCATCACTGCTCCCTGGGGGATTTCATTTATTTGTTTGAGGCTCATAGTTAAAATAATTAGAGGAATCTTTCACTAGAAAGATTGAAAGGATACTCATATTCTTAACTTTGTTGATAGAACAAGGGTCACTGGGAAGTCCCTCAACTGTTTGTAATCAATAATTATCATTCAGCCATCATTATTAACAAAGATGTTTCAATTTAAATTTGTGATTGATGCTCGATTCAAAGAAATTTCTTATGGCTTAAAGAAAAGACATTCCCTCAGGGAAAACAAACATAATAAGAACTTAAATGTTGCAAGCCATTGCATTTTGTCTTGGTTTTAAGATGCTAGGACCTGCAATACCCTTTTCTCAGGACAAAGTTTAGTACAAAGTTATTTTTGTGGCTGTGTGTGTGTTTGTATATCCACATACACGCTAAGCATAACTGCAGGCAAGTACACTTAAAAAACAGATTGTGAAGAAACAAATACATTGCATCTCAAAGACACTGACAATATACCTTTAGAAGGAAAAAAGCACAATGTTTTAATTGGAATAAGGCCATCTTTATTATTATAGAAAGCCAGATGACTTAATGGGGAAGAAAAAAACCCTTACACTGTGTACAATTTTGTAATTTTTTTCTGAGTAGTGATAAGCAATTTCCCTTTTGTTTGCATGTATAGAAAATAATCTTAATAACCAGAGATGTCTTTTTTCCCATTTTACAGAAAACTATTCATGGTGTGCAGTTATTTGACTGTGAACCATAAATGTTTACAGCTTTCATGTAAAGAGATACTGTCTGTTTTTCTGCCTGACCTCACAGGATTTATTTAAAATCCTGCATGTGTTACTTTAGCGCATGCACATTCCAAAGAAAAAAAAACCTAGGTGAGTTGTATTCTCTTCACGTAGTAAAGTTGATTACTGCATGGACAGGTGTTACCAGCAACAAATAGCTGTTAATTCCATATAATAACAGGGAGTGGCTGATTTGGAGATTTAGTGAGTTGACACAAAGGAAGCCAACTTCCTCAGAAAGCCCATGTAATTGTTTACCATTTCCATACAACAAACACCTCAAAGTTCGCAATCCCCAAACTGGCTTGGTGAGTTCATGATAGGTAGTATGGGATGATATATCATGAGAATTTCTAAACACAGCCTGGGTTATTGTTATTTATATCCCATGCATTATGAATTGGCTATATTTTTAGTAAGGAGAATCAAGACAGAATAAATGACTTTTGCCTCATTACATTAAAATAGGATTTTAGCCATTCTTTAAAATCCATTCTTTAAAATAAAATTACCTAGTTATTGCCTAGATAATAACTTGATGTAATTTATTTTTAAGAGACATAGATATTTGTTAGAGCAGTGTATCCATTTAACAAGCTTAGTATTTTACTAATTCAATTGACACCAGAAGATAGAGCATCCATTTCCTGTAGTGTAAAAAATCAACAATGTTAAATATTTTACCCTGCCATTATTGCTTCCACACAATGGAATAGAAGTATTTTTAAAATGTATTGGCTCACATGTCCATAGAAATGCTCATTTTATTTTACTAGCATTTTTTGAATAACTTTGCCATGAGGAAATTGAAGTGTCACACGTGGTACCAGACCCATTTGGGTTGGTTTCTTTGATTTCTTTCAGGCTGGCAGGACAGAAGGATACCCTGTCGTTGTTCCTAAGCACACCTCTCATTTAAAGCTTTCAAGTGCTGCACTGCAACATGGGATATCTTCCTTGGCTTACCTGATGTTTGAGGGAAGCTTATGTACAGAAAAGTACTGTGAATACCTATTTTAGAACAAATTATTTTTGTTTGCATTGATGTTTAGTATTTTTTGCTGTTTATACTGTTTTTGACTTTATGTTGAAGAATAAAAATACAGCCTTTTTAAGCATTGCCTTCTGTCTTATGATTTGTTTTGACCTGCCTAAAAAAACTACGGTACTTCTTTTATTTTAACATGCCATTTTAAATCACATACTGCTGCCTCATGATGACATCTGCTGGAGAATGCTGGAAGGAGTCTGTCTTAATTAAAGCTGTTTTGTTAATGTATGTGATCATTCTATAAGACTTAATCCTAATACTAACATTTTCCAATATTATAGGAGACCAGTAGTCAACTTTTCTACAAGCAAGACTCTTTTTCTTTCATCAGTTGTAAATAGAATTCATTTAATCTTCCAATAATTTAGCTAATTCCATCTGTTAATTCCATCTTTCAAAGATAATTGATCACAGAGCTCTTCACCAATTCTTTAAAGTGTTGAAGCTAAAACATTGCTGATGGTGATACAGGTATAATAATGTTAATAGGCTTGAATTATGGGATGTTTTGCACAATAACGAAAGTTGCAGAATGCAGTAAGAGTATGATGGAAGTTCAGCATGCATGAGAATTGAATGCTTGGCTAAAAGTTCAGCTGAACAAATACAAAATAAACATCCTTAAAAAAGAGATGAGAAATTTAAATTAATAAGAGGCACAGTGAAGCACTGATTAGTACAATATACTGGAAATAAGAATAGTTTGCAAGAAACAAAAGGTAAGGAGAGGTACAGCAAGTTACAGTTTTAGATTTATTTCTTTTGTCCAGGAGTTTTTGTTGTTGTTGTTGTTATCACATCTTAGTCCATGTATGTGCCTTGCATAATATAGTTTATCCTGAAAGAGAATTGTATGATGGGTATATGTTTATGTACTGTTTGTTTAGCATCCATAAAATCAAGTAACAGTGTATGCCACTTGATAAAAATTGCTGATCCTTGTTACAATTTCCTCTTGAATGGGAACTCTTCCAGCTTACTTACCCCAATTAGTTATAAATTGTCTTTTCCTGCACCTTTTCCAGCTCTACTGTTTCCTTCCAAAGTACTCTTACTTCCAGATTGAGTCAAGGTAATTTTAAATTAATGTGACCAGGTATACAAGGGTATAAAGCTTTACTTAAAGCATCTGCAGAGTCTTTGAGTTTTACTTTGACAAGGGTTTGTTCAGTTCAAATGAGGTTCCCCCAAGATCTGGATGGCTCCCTTTCTGCTATTATTAGAAGACCTGTGAAGACTTGGCTCTTCACCCAGACCTTTAGTGATGGAGAATGAGACTGCTTGCTTCATTCCATCTGGTCTATTAACACTTGATGCCTTTTATCTTTATTTTTAATGTTTTATTGCTGTTATTGTAATTTGTCTGTTGTGTGCCTCCCAGAGTCATTGAGTTACATGTTTAATAAATAATAATTATTACTACTGCTGGTAAACTGCCAAAGAGAGTTAAGAGTGGAAGCAATAGGAACAAGCATCTGTGCAAGCAGCAGGAAATTGGCAAGGCTTCTGCTTTCTTCCACAGAATAGAGACAATGTCTGATAAAAAAAAATCTGTTGGAACGTAGAGAGTGGCATGCTGGTTGAAGAATGACATTTATTCATACTTGCCTGAATGAAGAGATGTAATAAGATCCCTTCTGAAATAATTCTAATAGCTCTTGTTCAGATATTTTGAAGCAAATCGGGGCTTGATTCTGGTTCTTGTATAGCTTCTATCTAGATGATATTGGCCTGCCTGATGTTATCTGAAATAAATCTTGCCATTTTATTTGAATTTATCTAAACCATTTATCAGTAATCTATAACATCTTAAACATAACTACTACTTGTTTCTATAAAGAAAACAGAAACAATAATCAAAGTTTTAGATCCCACGAATATTGTACAAAATAATTTATAATTATCTCACATTTTTATTATCATTTCTGTTGTTTTACTATCTATGTTTCTGGATTGTTAATGCTTTGTTAGCATTAACAGAATGCTAACAGAATTAGCAGAATTAATTTATTAAGATAGTCAGCCATATACATTCAGATAGATAAAGAATTTCAAACTTAATTTATTGCTGGGGCTTTTATAAAGTGAAGCTTCCAAATGGTACACAAAGGATAACACCAATGCTTGCTAACCTCCAGCGTGCCAATTATTGTATTCAAGTTAGGCATCTGCTGACTTTGTGCTTGGTTGAGAGATCATAAAGAAATTAGAACTATAACTTAGACTGTAGAGTTATCAGATGTTACCAATTTTCAGTTCATGTGTTAATTATCATAGCCCCTCTGCTTTGCTAGTGGTCACATTGAAAAGATTATCTGTGCTAAGCAAGTCTGCACAATTAGCCAAAGACAAACACTAAAGCTTCAAAAGGCTACTACATGCTTAATGTAGTAGTTATATAATAGTCTGACATTGTAACTGAATGCTACTTTCAGAGGCATGATTATGTGCCCAGTATCCTACATACATTCCTTCTGACTAAAGAAAGCATTGATTTAGTAGCCTCTAATGAAATATGAAGAATCTTAATTTCCAAGGACCTCTAGTAAAAAAAATGAAATGACATGTTTCTGTTTTAAATAGGATGATGCCATCCAGCAAATAAAAGTCAGGGGAATATTTGAGCATAACTTTTGTTTGCTAGGCACAAAAGCAAAGCCCAAGAGTACAGTAACATTGAAATCAAAGAATTGGGCCTGTATAATGACAGAAATGTCATGTCAAAATAGAGATACATCGTTATTTTGGCAGTTGCAAAGCCAAGGGAATCGGGCAAGTAAAAGGAAATTTGAGAAATATTAATTCTAAATCAGTACTGTAAGGTATACAAGATATAGAAAGCTGCAGCTGGGTGATTAGAGTTGCAAAAGCTTGTTTTATAATTGTGAGCCTAATTGCAGAAGTGTGGGTTGACATGAAATAAAATAGCATATGAAAATGCTTGCTATGAAATGGAACAGAAAGTGAGTTGCTTCCTCATATTTTCACAGTGCAGAGTATTGACAAGCCTTCTCCTAGTTGTATGAAGGCTGCTGTCCACCCTTCAAGTCAGGTTCTAATTATGTTTAAATTTGTAATAATCTCAAATATAAACCATCTGCTCTCAATTTATCTGCATTAATCAATGGACAGCATAAGAAACATCAAATATGTGAAGTGAGGCTCAGTTTTGGATCCAATCAGAAAACAACTTGAAACAATCTGAAGCTGGATCTCCACTTAAATTTGTCTTCAAGGGCAATATAATTCTGCCATCTCCTAGTAATTAAATTTGGCAGCAGTCTTAAAAATGAATGGAAATAAGTAGTTTTATTTTAACGTCTGTGATTGTTTGCATTGCCAAGAGTACATAGTATTCCCTTCTCCATTTTCCCCCCACAGGTACTACGGGAAGCTGGTTCAATACAGATGGTTACTGTTCCAAAGTCACCCAGTCAGTGTCCATGACTGAAGGAGAAACTGAATCTCTCTTGAGCCAGTCCAACACCTTAACTCCTACACCGTACTGGAAAAATTCTTATACACCATGAGTATTGCAGAAAATAGTTTGTGCAATCAATAGCATTAATATTGGACCAAATATAACATTCATAGTCCAGTTTTGATTTTTTTAATACTCATTCCTGATTATGACCTAGAAAGAACAAATTTATTTAAGAACTATAATATTGTCATTCAAAATAAGTGAATGCAATGCTATGACACATATGAGTTTCTGCCCTGCTGAGAACAATGCCTTCAGGGCACTCATTTATTTTCACTTTTGAATGTATGACTCCCCCCACCCCACAAAATTTTAATGTACCCAGCTAATTGTATTTTAAGCTGAAATGTGAAACAAATATCTCCCAGTTATTTCATCCAGGGGTGGGTTCCACTTATCTTTGCTACCGGCTCGCAATGGGAGCACACGCGCAGCACTTCTGCACATGCGAAGCTTCTGTACATGTGCAGAGTGTCTGTGATGACATCCGGGCGGGTAGGCAGAGCCTCCTGCCACCCGTACTACTGGTTCTAAGAACCGGACAGAACCGATAGGAACCCACGACTGATTTCATCCCAACCCAAATAAAATATACAATTTGAGGAATTTAAACATTTGAAATGTCAGGAAACACCCTTCAGTGTGATAGGAAAGTAGTTATATAAAAATCTCCATACTAGAGCTGCTTAACTCAAAGGGACTTACTTTTGAAATAAATTGAGCAGCATGGTATAATTAAATGCTGCCTGGGCAATAAGCAGATTGTTCACCTCTTCCTAAAAAGATCTTGAAATCTCTTATTCTGAAAATTGGCTGATACTTATATGTTCTGCATAAGGAGCATAAATGTTTCTATGAAATTATTTGGGGGTGTGGGAAAGAAAAAAAAATCATTCCTATCTCATTTCTAACTGGGATTTATTTATTAACTTTCTATGCCACCAATTTCATTTCAACTCATAGTGGCACGACTAATATTGGGCAAATGATCTTATTCAATTTTCAGTGAATAAAAAGAAACTTGACTTGAATATATATGTAAATACTGTATATATATATAACCATTTATTCATAATTTTCTTTATTTTATAAATGGTCACTTATAGACACTTTAATATTTTGACTATACTGTATTGATTTAAAACATGGTATTGGATGGATCATTTCCACTGCTTAACTGAGAAGATTGATTTTGCATCAGAGTTAAGGATAGCAGAGGTTTGGTATTCTACCTGATGTTCCTGCAACACAGACAATAAATACGGTAGACTGAAATGTGTGGACCTTTCTAAAGAACCAGGACAAAGTGCCAATGCTTCTAAATTGTTTAGAAATTGGCTCTTGTTAAAAAAAACCCCTATTGATAATGAATTATCAGAGAATGTGAACAAAATTCAGGTACTGGCACAAGTCACTATGCAGTTGTGACTTCAACTTAAGTTTGGCAAGATTTGCTTAATTAAGTCCATTAAATTCAACGTGGATGGAATCACATTTGGAAGAAGTCATTTACGACTTTGAATCTAACCCATAAATTAAGAATCCAGATTAAAGCATCTCAGACCAATGGTTGCCTGGCATTGTTCCACTGCTGAACTATTCTTACTATTAGGGTTTGGGTTTATTTTTGTTTTTTTGACAGTCAATCAGAATCTGCCCTCCTACAGAGACATTATTCTGTGTCCTGGAACAAGAATCAACCTTAGTTAATATTTTCAATGGGATATTCTACTACTTATTTGTAAAGTATTATATCCCTTCCCTCAGTTGGTGTTTTCTCTAGGGTAAACACACACAGTGCTGCTACTTCAATCCTTCTGCAAAGGACTTACTTTCTAGCCCCTGATTATTTCTATTGAACCTGTTCCATTTCCCCCCAAAATCCTTCTTAAAGAATGTTGCTCAGAATTGATGCAATCTGGGGCTGGGTATTGAATCATTGCAGTGAAACTATTCCAGTATTTACATTGGTCTTGTTTAGCAGCCACATCGCATTGTTGGCTCATACCTTTTTAACAAGTATCATTACCAAACCAGATATCTCCTGTCCTATATTTTTACATTTGATAGTTGTTTTCTAGGTGATCTTTGCACTTATCTCCGTTAGATTTGATTATATTACTTTCATTTTGTTTTTCCAACATATCAGGATCACTTTGTATTTTATTTTTGTTTTCTAGGTATTTTGTTTCCCATTTTAGCCTGCATAAATATATTACAAACGTAAATATGTATTCCACCTAAATCAGGCATGAAAATATTTTTTCAGTATTTTACATGTGCCTGTGCACACTGGCACCTGGGCACACATGCATACACAGAGTTTTGAGAGAGAGAAATATTTTAATGAAAATACTGAAGAGTAGGACCAGGATTGATCCTTTGGGCATCTCTTTCTAGTTTGATGAACAACCACTGATGAACATATACAGTAAAAGTGATTTTCAGGCCAGCTGTATCTAATTGTCAAGTCATTAAGACCATATCTAATAGAATCTCTGATCGGCATGTCATGAAGTATTTCATTAAATGCTTTACTGAAGTCACGGACTGTTTCTATAGAATTCATATAATCTATTAAAGAAAGTACTACATGAAGAAAAAAAACCAAGCTAAACTAATTCAATAAGAATTTCTGTTGATAAATTCCTCCTAATCTTGTAATTAATTCTCTATTCTCACATTGCTTATAGAGCAATATCAATATGATCTGAATATAATCTTTCTTTTT
>JANHFK010006303.1:24829-37357 GCA_036250565.1 Sibynophis collaris
TATTGCTGGAAATGATGAATGTATTGTTTTCATGCTTTCTGAATTCAGGTTTCTCATTATAGTGGGTGGACTTTCATAAGAGGAATATTATGTGTCCCTCTATGAATCTTTGGATAAGGAGAATTTGATATCTTTTTAGGGCCAGAACTTGCAAGAGTCAGTGGGAGTAAAGCTGGGGGTAAAGAGTATAATTTAAAAGAACACAATTAAAGTTGATGAACTGCTGGAATCTAATCCTTCAAGGAACAGCAAGAGGCAACTGAGTTTGCTTGGGCAAAGATGCAGTCTTTTGGAGGCAGAACTGGAGGACAACTGGAGAAGGGCTATAATCTGCAGACAGTCTGCCTTTGCTTTTGGTTTCAACTCATTCTTTTCTGAGGGTTCCATGTCACAAACCAAGTATGAGGGCTGACAGGATGACTTATGACCATCTCTTCTTCACTATTCCTTTGGATTAGTGAATTAGAACCTTCTGGCTGGGGTGTAGCTGAAATCGGAAATTGATAAGACTTTAGTCAGTTTCACAGTAAAGGCTTTTTTGCCTCCCTTTTTGCTAACAACTTGCAGCATAGTATGCTAGGCAGATAGTGCCAGTGCATTCCCCTGCTTGCCTTAAACAGATAGACCTTGTTTAGTGACTTTGTTTAGTGAGTGTTCATAGTTATGATAGTGACGAAGAAGTAACTTTGCAACCAGTCCTTGCATTTGCAACTTCACAGATCTGTAAAGCAAAAGAAAGCTGAATTAAGATTGCAGGCATAGTCATGAGTTCGCATAGTGATTGCTTTGCTTAATGACCAATAGCATTAAGGCTTATAAACTGACCCATAACACTTTACAGCACACTCTGGACAGTTTATAATGTTGAAGCATTATTTGCATATCACCCCCAACAATCTGGGTCCTCATTTTGCAGATTTTGAAAGGATGGAAGGCTGAGTCAACTTTGAGCCCTATCAGGATCAAACTCCAGGCTGTAGGCAATGTTTGCCTGCAATATTGCACCACTAGGAGCAAGTTGCTGGCCCCTGTGTTGTGATCACTAAACAAGGAATATGTATAATCCCTTCTCCAATGAATGTAAATACAAACACTTGCTAATTATCTCAGCTTCAGCTTTTCCTAATTGCCAAATTAGGGGAAAAAAACCAGGCCAGTCATTCCCCATCTCGTTGAGGCAGCATCCAGAACAGGTTGTACTCATCTATTCAGCTGAAGGACTGAGTCTGTCAAATTGTTAAGCTCCGCCTCCTTCCTTAGGCATGCTCCGCCTTTTGACTCAGTCCTTCAGTCTGGACAGACGTGTGGAAAGCTGCTTCTTAAATTAATTTATATATTGTGTAGGAAATTTGGTGGTCAGATTTGATATTGATTGATTCGTCAGTAAATATCAATTGGTGTGCTGGTACTTTAAATTCGGCTGGTGGCTCCGGCTGGGCTGTTTGGGGTGATTAGCTTCGGCTTAGCCGGTATTTAAAAATAAAAAGTTCCCTGATTGAGCCAATTCAGAATAAACAGCTGGTCAAGTTGTCAGTTGAGCTAAGGAGCTCCGGTTTGAGTGGAGTCTAGCACTCCCGTAATTTGTGAATTGGCAATTACAAGAGGCTTTGTGCTTTAATTATCGGATCGCGCCGAAAAATAACTGAGGTGAATTGGACGACTTACTGTCGCTGACGCTTCAAGAAACTTAATTTGTGGTGGAGCTTTGCGCTCCCGATTGAACAGCTGTGTTTAAAAAATCGCCTGATAGTGATTTAAACAGAAATAAACGAAGGCTGCTGTGCCTTTAAAAAGCTTCTTTGCAGTCGCTGATTGAACAGCCGTATTGGAAAATCGCCTGATAGCAATTTAAACAGAAATAAAGCGAACAAAGGCTTCATGCCTTTTAAAATGCTTATTTGCAGTCGCTGATTAAAAACAGCCCGTGTTTAAAAATCGCCTGATAGCGATTTAAACAGAGATAAGTGAATAGAGGCTTCGTGACTTTTAAAATGCTGATGTACAATCACTAAGGTAAAATTGCTGACAATTTGAAATTTAAATTTGTGATGGAGCTTCAAACTCCCAATTGAGAAGCCCGCAATTATAAAATCGCCAGATATTGCTTTCATGCAAAACTAAGGCAAACGAAGGCTTTAAGCCTTTTAAAACGCTGATATACAGTCGCTGAGGTAAAAATTTGACAGTTGAACTGGGTTTTTTGCTGTGGCATGAGGTCGGTGGCCATTTTGAAACATCACAGCCGATAGAGAATTATTACGTGAAGTGGAGTCTCGCGCTCCCGAATAAGAAAGCCACATTTATTTTTGCCACATTGGACCAGCGCTGTGAAATTACAATAACACCACACTAATAAAGTAACAAAACAATCAAACAATCAAACTATAAAAAAGGCAGAATGGTGATAGCTGATAAATATCAGCAAATTAATTACTGCAGTATGCCTAAATCAATTTGCAAGTACAAACATGGCAGCAAAGCTGGACATTCTCATAAACCTGATGATACTCAGGATAAATATGCCTCAGTGGAAAAATCAAAAGAGGCTCAATCTAAAGCTAGAGTTAAAATTGTGAAACATGTAAAAGCCTCTAATGCATCCCAAAGGGATGAGAGGAGGAGGGATATAATCCTGGGAAAGATATATTCTAAAGCAAATCGGATTAATAAATCTGGGCAAGAATCACAAGCGGGCATTTCTGGGGATGAGCAATAAATGGGAGACATAACTGCAGGGGTTACCTCTGATCAAGTGTATCTGCAAAATTATGCTATTGATGTGTCAAATAATGAGATATGGGGTTCTGCTCCATTGCAGATAAGACCAAACATTCAAATAACAAACAGTAATAATTCACTACCCGCTTTACATCCTTGGACCTTTCAAAGATGAAGGTTTAAGACCAGAACAACCTTCATTTACTAGTTTGTTTCCGCCTAGGGTGTTTAAATCACTATTATTCAAGGCGATTAATGTGGCTAATCTAAATCAAGAATAGGTTGTGTCTGAATCAGAATCTGGTAAAGACCAGATTAACCAGATAATTTATATACAAGATAAGACTGATGATACTATTCCTTCTCCTCGGTTATTTATTGATGTTGTAAAGACACAATGGTTATCTCCAGGGTCTGCCACAGTTCCCACTGGGACTGATAAAAACTATTATAATGTTGGCACAGCTGAACACCACTAGTGCAGAGATATGCGAACTCCTACTGGAGATTTGACTCTTGTCAGCAAACAGGCTCTCCACGCCTTCTGAAAGGCAAAAGAAACCATTGAAGGTCCCTAGCATGCAAACGTGCCCAAGGCACAATATTAAATGTAGAGACTATTTTAACCAATAATTTAGATAATGATGCCAATTGAACTTTACGTTCTATAATTAATTTCCTTATTAATTCTTTAATATTTATCTGCCTGTCCTAAGACAGATATACCTTACCTTCTATCAAAACAATTATAGCCCCTAAATGTATAATTCTATTAGTAGGAACCAAATGAATCTTCTTCAAATTTATTGAAAAGCCGTGCAATTATACAATTTGTACAGTTACCTGGAGATCTCTTTTGGCCTTATCCAAGTTAATAGATTGAATTAATATTTCATCCAGGTAACACTGAATTCTAATTGGAATATCTCTAATATTGGCTGCCAACACATCCATTACCTTGGTAAACACCCTAGGTGCTGATGACAAACCAAAACGCAATACTCTGTATTGGTAATGAACCCTATCATAATAAAATCTTAGATATTTCCTATGTTGTTTCAAAATAGGAATATGCATATACGCATCAGGTAAGTCAATTGAAGTGATGAAGTCGCAGGTCGAACACCAGTTAATATAGAGAAGAGAGTTAGCATCTTAAATCATTTATATACTATAGCAATAATCATATTTGCCCTTTTTTACTACATCATTAGATATAGGACACCATATAAAAAACTATGGAGGAGTGGACAAAAATTCTAGAGATAAACCAAATCTAATTGTGGCCATCCACAGTTGTCTGTAGTAATTGACTCCCATTGGACAGCAAAATATATTGTTAAACGCCCTCCAATGGGAATAGAAAACTGGTCCTTATCGGCGATGCTGGAATGGACGACTTTCTTTTCCTCGAAGTGGCCGTCTATTTTGGAATGGTCGACCCTACCTGATCTGTCCAATGGAGCCCTAGGTCTTTGAATAAAAGATGCAGATGTTCTAGAAGGTTCCGCCCTACAGTGGAATCTCTATAAAGCTGTCTATGAAAAAAAGGTGAAAAACGCATTTGACCTCTCCATCAAGCTGAAGGCAGAATTTTATGAAGAGTCTCTACTAAAAGACACTCCAAAGCTTCCCCAAACAATTTGTTCCCTTGGAAGGGAGATGATGCCAGATGCCATTTATGATGGGCATCCGCCTGCCAATTTGTAAGCCACAATAATCTTTTAGATGCAATTGCCAAGGCCATAGTTTTAGCTGGAAATCTAGCAGCATGTAATGTGGCATCTGCAGAAAACTACACTGCTGCTAATATTTGTTCACATCCTGATGCATTCGAATATCTGAAGATGGTAATTTTTCTTACAACTGCCTTAGCCACAGCAACGTTGCTCGATTAAAAGAATCTACCTCTAGTTGCCGATCTAATGGCTCAGGATGATCCTATATGTACTTTCTGCAGTGATTGTTCCGATCTACGATCCTCTGCTTTCAGAGCTTCATCTGGCTCACCTGGTATAGTTCAGGAAGAAAATATAGCTGTTACTGAAATATCCACTGTTGGTAGTTGTAGCAGAACATATATCGGGAGAGAGAAATGTCCAAGCGGAATGGTTAAGCAGATCAATAATAGATCAAGCAGACTGGCGGATCCATCCAGATCTGTTCAAGCAGATGGCGGATCGATTTGGTATATCGGAGGTAGATCTGTTTGCACCGCCACACAATACACAGCTCCCAAGATTTTTTTGTTTTGTTTCCAACTCAGGGAGCAGAAGGAGTAGATGCGCTCTGCAGCAACTGGCCACAAGGGATAATGTATGCATTTACACTATTACTTCTAATTCCATGTGTAGTATGAAAAATTTTATAAGAAAGGGCGGAGATCATATTAAGAGCACCACATTGGCCGAGGAGGTTATTTATGCAGTTACAAGGTGCATGTTTTGTAAATGGTGTAATAATGCAGGAATTTTTCCACTAGTAGCGTCTTTGGGGCATATAGTGGAATTTTTACAAGATGGTCTAGATAAAGGACTGTCATCAAACACTCTTAGAAGGCAAGTGGCGGCATTATCAGCGATATTGTCATGCAGACATTTCAAATCTTTATCTCACCATCCAGCGATTAGGAGATTTCTTAGAGAAGCTACTAATTTGGCTCCTCCGAGGGTACATAGATATCCAACTTGGGACTTACCTAAGGTATTAGCATCACTCACAGGAGTTCCTTATGAACCATTAGTAAAGCAAGTCTTGGACTTTTAATATGTAAAGTATCATTTCTGGTGGCCATAACTTCGGCTAGAAGGATTTCAGAACTGGCAGCCTTGTCAGTTCGCAGTGGCTTGTGTGTTTTTCAATCTGACAGAGTGGTTTTACGTCTGGATCTGTCAGTTGTAAAAAATTTGTAAAAAAAATAATACTATGTATTATATAGCACAAGAGATTGTTCTACCTAATTTTGTCCTAATCCGGGACATCATCTTGAATGAAGGTGGCATACCTTGGATGGCGAAGGGCTCTTCATACATATATTAAACAGCAAGGTTGCAACGGATGGAGTCGCTGTTTGTATCATTTCTCCCAGCATATTTAGGTTTCCGTGTCAACTATTCGACAGTCGGACGTTGGTTGAGACTTACCATATCCAAGGAGTATGAAATGCAGAGTTTACCTCAACCTTCATGGCTGATGGCTCATTCCACAAGGAGTGCGGCAAGGACGGCAGCAGGGGCCATGCAAGCATCTTTATTGGAGATTTGTAGGGCAGCAACTTGGATATCACCGTTGCTGTTTATAAA
The DNA here is from genome assembly GCA_036250565.1 of Sibynophis collaris. Lineage (NCBI taxonomy): Eukaryota > Metazoa > Chordata > Lepidosauria > Squamata > Sibynophiidae > Sibynophis > Sibynophis collaris. The sequence goes on from JANHFK010006303.1 coordinate 30,850, forward strand.
ATATTACAAATTGGATGTATTCGCTTCAGCGGAAAAGGCAATTGGAAGGAGAGTGCTTCAGCCAGTCATACAGGTGGCGGTTGGGGGTGACCAGACCATAATCCACCCTGAGATGTCGGGACACTAGGCTTTGGTATGTCCTGTTCTGGATGCTGCTTCAATGAGATGGAGAAGGGGCATTGGTCTTAACTGATACGCTCCTTCTCGGACCGTTGAGGCAGCATCCAGCCCCACCCATAGATAGTCTGGTCTGTATATAATGTCTTTCTAATTTTAGCAGCTATATAGATATCTATATATATATTCTACACGTCGAGTCTGTCTTTTTGGCTTCATCAAAAGGCGGAGCATGCCTAAGGAAGGAGGAGGAGCGTAACAATTTGACAGACTCAGTCCTTCAGCTGAATAGACGAGTACAACCCAGTCTGGATGCTGCCTCAATGGTCCGAGAAGGAGCGTATCAGGTAAGACCAATGGCCCATTCACAGTACTTGTTACTATCCAGTTGCCTCCTCAGAGAGACAGTAGGTACTACATGAAGAATACAAATTGCTTTTGAAATTGCTAATTATTACAGAAGCTTCATCCTCATTTTCTCCAGGAAGAAGGAATTTCCAATTTGCTCCAGTCTTAAATCCAAAAGAATAGAGACTGCAAGGTTTTCAAATCCTAAAACAGGCCTTTATCTTCCAGCCAATGTGGTTATTATGAAAATTCTGGAAAAGTATTTGTGATATATATATATTTGCTGTTATATGGAAGAATGCCTTTTTTGCCACCTTGAAAACCTCGCACATACTAATGACTTAAATACCACTTCAGGAAATATAACACATTGAATTAAACAAATGGGGGCAAGGGGGGAAGCTGGCAATTAAATAAGCCTTCAAGTCCTGCCATCATTGTTCAAAGAGGTTGTTTCCCAATTCAGGTGTATATCTAAGTCATTCACAGTCTGCATAGAAATTAATCAGGAAACAAGACACTGTATTTTCTGTATTCATCTTTACCATCACCTATATTCCTTCTTTTAACAAATAGACAGATGACCTTTCCTGAATGCTTGAAAATACAAAGGACTAGAAGAAGACCCTTTGGCATGTCACACATCATTTGGGAAATGTTGCAGTTTTGGTAACAGATAGGATTTATGGTCTACAGCAGGGGTGTCAAACTTGCATCGTCATAACGTCGTCACCTAACATGACTTTTTCTCCTTCATTAAAGCAGGCGTGGGTGTGGCCAGCGTGTGACACATCCAGCCACGGGCTGTGAGTTTGACACCATTGGTCTACAGCATTCAGATCTATATGTCAAACCCATTGCAGGGAACTCATCTTCTAATGTAGGGATTGGTCTTATGACTCATACATTTGACTTTTTACACCACCAAGTTCAGATATATATTCCAGTTCCATCAAGAAAGAGCTTTTTGCATCTATTATGACAGCCTGTAGGACATTTTGGACACTACAAGATTTTATTTTTTATAAGGTCTGGACTGTAGCCATCTAACAGTACTGTGTTACTCTGTTAGTACTCAATAGGACTAATAGAATTATGTTGTGCCCCTTGAGAATTTGGTTATAGTAATTTTGGTGCATGCCTTGGCATCAACAATTTTCTTTTGTTTGCTTTTTTGTTTGTTTTGTTTTGCCACAGTTTTCTGTTCTTCCAGCCAACCAGTAATTGCAAACACTCTAAAAGGTTAAATATTAACAGGACCATGACAAGGAGCATTACAGATGCTTTGTAGATCACTATTGACAACTGAGGCTATGGTCTCGGTTTGAAAGAAGTCTTTACCCATTTAGCAGTCATCTTAAAAATTTGATACCTGTTATATGTGAGTTTTTTTCCCCATTGTTGTGCAAGCTGGTCAAGTGGTTTTCACCTTCAAATCGCAGACCACTCTTACATTCATCTGATATTCCATCATTTGATGTTTGGGACCAAAGTTTGGAATTAATCTTTTGCCCAAAAAAAATCCCCAGTATTTTGTACTCAAATTTAAAGTGTTACATAATTTAAATATCTTAATATATTTTACTAATGCAAATTTTATTTATCATCATGTTCTAATTTTAAAATTCTTTTGTATGTATTTTTCAGTTGCTACTCTCTTAAAAATTCAAAGCACTAAATAATTCTTTTCTTACTGGATGTCTTTGGCGGTATGCTTAGAAACTTATTTGGTCTATATTCTACAATCCTATTTATTTTTATTTTCAGAAAAAAGCAAACATTCTTTATTATGATTATGGAGATTACATATGTGAAGAAGGCGATATGCCACAAGGAATCCATTTAATTGTATCAGGGATGGTTAAGGTAAGAAATAGGTATCAACAAATACCCAGGAATATAACTGGGAATGAGGAAATTAATTACTTAAAATGTTAGTAATATGGTATACAATTTATAACTCTCAATTGCTACTGGTATGTAACCTAACTTGAAAACTGAATGTCTGTTTCATTATGGGTCAAAGTTTTAAACTTCTTTGTTCTTTATTATTGTTTGCTATAATTAATGGCATATGTATTGCTGGGCTGGATTTTGATCATACATTGTAACCACCTTCTTGATTTTATTGACATACACCCTCTCCCTTCGCTGGATTAGTCTACTACTAATTAGTCTACTAATAGTAGACTAATTAGTCTAGTACTAATTGTCTGATTAAAAGTTCTGAAGAATTACAAAACTTGTATGCTCATTTTGTCCTTTGATATGTACATTTGAACCCAGGAAGAAATACGACAATATGTGGTTTAGTTCCCAGTGGGCTGTTATTTCCCATAGGGATGATAAGTATTTAAGCCTAATGGGAGCATATAATTGACAGTTGAACAAAATATGAGAAATATTTTCAGTGGCTGGTGTACTGCATATGCAGGTTCTCTCAAAATATAGCAGATTGTGGAAGCACTTCCACCATATATAGTCGGCAATAACTAGTGGAGGAAAATCTACAGGGGCTCCTTTACCTTTATCTAGGTCTCATTGGTACATGCTTTGGGGAATAAGTATGCAATTTTAAAAGTGTCTGCTTTATAATTGTCTTTCTGCATTTACTGCAGTGTATCTCTCAGATATATATTTGAAAGGTTAATAGTGAAATAAAATAGGTGCAAATTATTGAAGCAGTGATGGCATGCTGGCAAGCTGATCTCTGATTGATCCATACCATGAATAGACAAGAAAGCTGGTTCTTCATTAGTTCTTTGTCTGATTGGTCCATTTTGAAGAAATTCTAAAGTACCAGTTCCTGATTAACCTATCTGTGAGCCACACTGCTGATTGGTTCTTTATGCAGGACCCTTACCAGAAAGAATACCTAGCAACAGCCTGGCTCAAGAACAGTCCAATCAGGAACCATAACTCTTGGAATTGTCAAAAATAATCCAATCAGAAGTCCACCTATACAAGGACAAATGAGAAATCGGCTTGCCATGTTCATTTATAAGAGCCCAGTCAGCCTAACTCAGTTCTCTAGATGATTTTATTTATTTATTTATTTATATTTTTTATTTGATGAGAGAGAGACACCACACAGCAGCCCACTCAGCTTCTGAAGATGTCAGTCACAGCGGCTAGTGGAACAGCAAAACAAAAGAAAACTAGACCATCGACACGGAGGCCTAAAAAGCTCATCACTTCATTGATGCCACCTGTGAAAACCTATACTAGTACATGCAGATTATTATTTCATTATTTCCTAAATTTAATTATTACTGTTTCTTTATACCTAGCTTTCTGGTAAAGCCCCTTCTTATGGAGTTTCTGAAGAAGTTAAAGATAGTCAAAAAGAGTCTGACAAACATCTTCACAGGCGAATTCATAAAGGTGTTACCCCTCACTACACAGATTACTTTGTGACTGGAGCTATAATAGGAGAGCTCAATTGCTTAACTAAGCAAGAAATGGAATATGGAATATTTTGTGAAACTGCTGTGCAGGTTGGAGAATTCTACTTTATAAAGTGATTTTACATGGTATTAGAATTAAAGTTTCGACTAATAAGAAATTATATGTAATTATATAAAATATTTAAAAGTTTCATAATGGTAGTTCATATTTTAGGTTTTGAAACTGAATTCAAAATACTTAACATTAAATCACTTCAATCTTAACAAATTTTAAACAAAGAATATTGAATTATCCAATTGCTTTATATTATATTTCTATTTTCTCCAATGTCCTAAAGTCGAAAAGATAAAATTATATCAGTGTGGGACAGTATAGAAAGCAGCCAATTATTGTGTCCATTGCACAAAATTAATTCACTTAATATTTTCCAGATAAACTGCTTTTAAAAATACTAAAAAGTTGTTACAGAATTTATGGCTGAGAAAATTACCTCAGGCATTTGTAGTTGCAGTCATAACTAGATTAGAAAAACAACTGATTCTCCATTTTCCATGCTTCCTACATAGTTATGGATGAAAGGGCAAACTGGCTGCAACATCTGTCACCCTGTTGTTTGTCAATATTGATCCAACAGATCTGGGAGGCTACATTGTTGTCTATCCCTTAGTATTTCATGTGTGTCCCTCCCAAAGTTGTTTGCTCAATGGAAGTCGATGACCATCCCAGACAAAGAGCATATGCATTTTTAGTCAAGGGTATATAATATAGATTCTATGTATAATTACTTTCAGATATTGTCTATTTGGGGATTGCTCACAAATTGTATTGGCATTTTAGGTTACAATGACCAAAGAAATTTTTTTTTTCTAGGGAATTGTTTTTTCTATCTAGAACTGAGGCATTGCCATTGAGTGGTTCCTTCCCTAGACATATTTTGTTTCTTGTAAAGAATGTAAGATAAAAGTTAATTCCTTTGTTTTATGAAGTAGTTTGGGAAGCCCACTGCAGGAGAAAGGAGGCCTATATATTGCTGCATCTCCCTTCTTCTAAGCCATTTGTCCCTGTCCTAAGCCTATGGTTGAATTTTCAAGCACCTTGACCTCCAGTTGCTCTTGCTAAAAGTCAGGTCTGCATCCCTTTATGATATTTTTTGAAAGATATGCAGATCTTCCATGTATCCCTGGGACCTGAATGGACAGCAACAGGGATATAATCCTGTTGGGAAAATTCCAGCTGAGTTTCAGTTGCTATAGCAGTTGCACCATAAAAATAGAGGAATGGCACATTATAGTTTGAAAAATTATTACAGTAGCAAAAACCAGTGCCCTGGACATGAGTGTATGTGAGTTCCTGTGTATGGAAGAAGCTAAAGCTGCTGGTAGTGTACCAACCACCTAATTGCCCAGCAGTTTTTCATCCAGAATTGAATATAATGTTGTTATTCATTTCTGAACTGCCCAGAGCTGTCTCTGATAAGATGGGTTGCAAATGAATTTAATAAATCAATAAAATAACATTAGGCAAAAAAAATTGCTTCGGATTGCATCGAAGTATTTTTTATACAATAAAATTATGGTCTAAGATCTCCACTGTATTTTTTTACATGTTAATAAAAGGAAAAACTAGATAAGCAAAACAAACTTAACAATTAACCCACCACATATGATAAAATATTCTTTATGTTTTATGACATTTCCAATATTTATTACTGTATGATTTGTTTATCTTAGGTATTATTAATGGAATTGTGTGCCATCTGTAGAACATTTTGTACTAGCTTTCTTTTAAATTATAATTTGATGTTCATTTTATAGATTTAGTCCATAATTTCTTCCCGTTATTCTATTGTAAGTGTTTCTTTAAAACATGTATCTCTATTTTACCACTTATTATTTTGTTTGTTCTTTATCTGTAAACATTTATATATGCACCCTAACAAATGATGATGGGTTTGAATTGAGCATTTTAAATTCTGTCTTTGACATTTTTACCCCCTTGTCTCCTGCCCACCATTCTCTAATCTTGTGGAGGAAAAATTTGAAGCTGAATATATTTTGATTCCTGACAAAAAAGTGAGAGACTAAAATCTTTTATTACTTGGAAGGACTATTTAGTTCAAACCACTTGGCTGTCAATTCATTCTGACTTCATGTCTGACAAAAGAAGAAAGGCTATTTGAGGAAGGGAAGAAACATGTCTGTATAACTTTTGAAAAAGATAGAGACTAACCAACCTGAAGCTGAGAGAATCAAATCCTTTTACATCTTCCCTTCCTCCATTTTTAACTTCAAAAGAAAGTGAAATATGACAAATTGTTTTATATTGTTATTTGCTCTGCATAACTTTTGATCTCAAAAATAATACCACCCCAAGTAAGCTTTTGTTAAGTGAGCAGTTATGACAAATTCCCTAGACAATTAATCCAGGATTTAATTAAAACTTAGCAAGCAACTCTCATACTGGCAGAACTTTGCTTTTTGGCTCCTCTTCTTCCTCTCTGAAATCTATGCCATGTAGACATCCAATGTTATGCTGTCTTTCTCCCTGCATGGTGATCTTTTTTTTTTTTTTATAAAACAAGTTTTATTGGTTTTTCAATAGGAAAGGGAAATTGGAAATAAATTCAAATTATAAT
>JANHFK010006303.1:75170-85976 GCA_036250565.1 Sibynophis collaris
AGCAGCAGCCTTCATTTCTCCAGATATACTTTGTTGGTGATGATGACAATGAGAGGGACATCCGTTGTGGAATCTACCCAAGCGTTAATCCACAACTGATTAGCCAACTGCAGAAGTTGCTGCGTGAACACAAGAAATATATTCTGGAACTTAAGGCTGCTGTTGATTCTGTTCCTAAGGGCCAAGAGGACTTCCAAGTGATGATTAAAGCCGATAGGAAGCCTTCTGGAGAGCACCAAGGTCCTTTCAATGCCCCCATGATTACAGAAGTGGCTGTTCTCATTGTTGGCCAGGATTTTGAGAAGAGAGATATCATTTTCCACAGCAGAGATAACAGGTTGTTATGAATCAGTGTGATGCACCGTGCCTATGACGCTCTCCAGTACCCTCTGATGTTCTGCCATGGAGAAGGTAGCTATTACATCAATACACCTCAGTGCGACCCAAAGAAACCGCCCTGAGTCCTGCAAAGGAAAAGGGCGGTCTAAAAATCGAAATAAATAAATAAATAAATAAGACCAAGGTTCTTCTCAAGAAGACCATGTCTGCTGCTGCCTTTTACAGCTACTGGATAATGGAGCGTGATGGCGAAGAATGTTACCTACCGCTGTTCTGCAACCTTCTCAATCAATTTCTGGTTGATATGTGTATGAAAATTGAGAGTGAAAGACTCAATTAGATTCATAGAAACCAAAAAAACCTGAGAAGTGAGGAGTATGTGCACCTGAAGGATGCCATGACAAGAACTGACAGCCACTCATCACAGCTTATCAAGATGGTTGTGTTGCCGTCTTCTTTCACTGGAGGACCCCCCCTACATGCATGAGTGAATTCAAGATGCGATGACATATGTGCTCCATTTTGGATGACCGGCTCTGTTCATTACATTTACCTGCAATCCGAAATGGCCAGAAATCGTACAGATCTTGAAACACGAACAAAAATCTCACGATAGACATGACATAGTAGCAAGGGTTTTTCATGTGAAAGTAAAACATATCATGAAGCTCCTCACTAAAGGTCACATCTTTGGAAATATCAGGTGTCATATGTACTCTGTGGAATGGCAGAAATGTGGACTCCCCCACGTTCATATTCTTCTGTGGCTAGAAGAGAAGAGAAAACCAGAGTCCATTGACAAAGTTATAAGTGCTGAGGTATCTGATCCTGACCTAGACCTAGCCCTCTATGACATTATCAAGACGACAATGATCCATGGCCCATGTGGACCCCTCAACAGGAACTCACCCTGCATGGTGGATGGCACCTGTAGCAAGAAGTACCCCCGGCCCTTTTTGAAGGAAACTCGAACAGAGAGGACAGCTATCCTCAGTATCGCAGGTGGCCCCCAGCAGACGGTGGCTTCACTGCCATCCATGGACTCAATCTTCACAATTGCTGGGTGATGCCGTACAACTCCATTCTGTTTCGCACCTTCATAGCTCATATAAATGTTGAGTACTGCAATTCAGTTAAATCCATAAAATACAACTGCAAGTATATTAACAAAGGATCTGCCCAGGCAGCGTTCACCATTGAAGATGTGGACAAGGTGACGAGGTACGAGCAGGACGATACATCAATAGCTCTGAGGCAGCCTGGTGCATTCTCTGCTTTCCTATTCGCGAAAGGTTTCCTCCTGTTATGAACCTTGCCGTACATCTTGACAACAGCCAGAGAGTTTATTTTACTGAGGACAATGTTGTTGAGTGGATAAATAACCCTCCAAAAACAACACTTCTGGCCTTTTTGAGCTGTGCAAAGTCGATGCTTTTGCAAGGACCCTTTTATATTGCAAAGTTCCAACCTATGGAAAGGCAACCAGTTCTGCAGGAGGAAACAAGGGAAGCCTGAACCAGGTGAAGAAAGATCAGGTTTTGGGTAGAGTGTACACCATCCATCCTGGTAATGCTGAGTGTTGCTACCTATGCCTCCTCTTGCACAAGATCCATGGCCCAATGTCATTTACTGGCCCTTAAACTGTGGCAGGGGTACTTCAACTGACATTTCAAGCAGTGTGCCGTGCACTTGGCTTGCTGGAGGACGACCATACCCTGAAAGAAGCCTCCATCTCTGACTTTCCTAATAAACTCTGTGAGTTGTTTGCCATTATGTTGGTTTTCTGCCAAGTTGGAGACTTGTGGGAGAAATACAGAGACTGTCTTGCAAAAGATGTTAGAAGGCTAATGGAGAGCAAGTGTGGAGATGCCCAACTGGTCCTCCAAATTGTTTACAACCAATGCCTTATCCTTCTTGAGGATCTTGTCATATCCATGTCGGGTAAAACACTCCTACAGTTCGGATTTCCACCACCTTCACGAGAGCAAGGAGCCACTGTCAGTAACCATCAATGACTGAGTGAACTGTCTTCAGCTGACAGAAGCAGTTGCTGTGAATGTCCCAAAATTAAATCAAGAACAGAGGAAAGTCTGTGATGAAATCATGCACAGTATTGCTTCTGATTCTGGGCAGTTGTTCTTTCTTGACATTCCTGGTGGCACTGGCAAAACGTTCGTAATTAATCTCTTGCTGGCCAAAATTAGAAGCAGAAGGAATATTGTCCTAGCCATTGCTTCCTCAGGAATTGCAGCTACCTTGAACAACGGAGGCAAGATGGCTCACAAAGGAGGTCTTGAGACTGTAAACAGGACGCTCCAGGACATTAGGGGCAGCAACCGTCTTATGGGTGAAGTTATGATGCTTTTGGCTGGTGACTTCAGACAGATGTTGCCTGTTGTGCCACAGGGGACATGTGCAGATGAAGTCAAGGCCTGTCTCAAGTCTTATGGCCTAAAGTCAAAGTCCTGACCTTGACAGTTAACATGCATGTCCACCTTCAACATGATTTGAGGGCAGAAGACTTTTCTAAATTATTACTTAATATTGGTGATGGCAAGTTTTGGGAAGAGGAGGGAAGAATAACTATTCCGAGTAACCTTTGCGATGTTGTGAGAGATCTGATCAGCTTGACTGACAGAATATACCCCAACATTCATCAGGCTGGAGTAGATTGCAGTTCATGGCTGAGGGAAAGAGCTATTCTCACTCCAACAAACGAGTCAGCCAACAGCATCAACAACTTAGTGCTGGAAAAGTTGTCCACTGAGTATATGAAGCATGAATCTGTGGACTCAGTAATGGAGTTCGGGGATGCTGTACATTACCCTGTGCAGTTCTTGCACACTCTCAACCCACCAGGATTACTACCTCATGTCCTCTACTTCAAGGTTGGCGTTCCAATCATGCTGTTACGCAATCTAACTGCTCCAAAACTGTGTAATGGCATTAGCCTTCAGGTGAAGACTCTGTACAAACACGTAATCAAAGCCACAATTTTCACAGGCGTCAATCAGGGAGAAATCATTTTCATACCCTGAATTCCTCTGATCCCATCAGACTACCACTTTGAGTTCAAACGTCTACAATTTCCTGTTAAGGTTTGCTACGCCATCACCATCAATAAGGCACAGGGGCAGACTTTGAAAGTGGCTGGTATGCATCTGACGAGTGTCTGTTTCTTCCATGGTCAGTTCTATGTGGCATGCTCCAGAGTCAGTTCACCTGACAGCCTGATAATCCTCCAGCCAGAGAGCAAAACCAAGAACGTTATTTGCAGGGAGGTCCTGAGCAATTCATTTGAGGGACGAATTGAAAGTCTATGCTATGCAACTTATTAGCCTGGCTACATAGACAAAACGGCCATGGTTGCTGCTGGATTAAAGGGCTTAAACCCATCTATTTTATTGTTGCTACACTTACAATAATGTCTTCATCTGTAACAGAAACTTATCTTACCATCTCTAACGAAATAATACAGTCACTTTTTAAACTACTCATTAATTTTCCAGCTTTAAGTTTCAATTTATCAAGCCTCATCACATAGTTTCATAGCGAAGCACAGGTATCCTGTTAGTAGGGTCATAAAACTGACTGACATGTGGTTACATAATCCCCAGGAAGGAGCATTTGTGACCAGTAAAACTTGTGGAGTCTGTTTCCTGATCTGGCCGACCTTGAAGGATTAACAGATTCCTCCATAATAATGGAAGATATCAAAGTAACTCTTTTACTCTTTAATAATTTTTCATGCAGAAATAGACATGTTGTCCCCAACAAGATTAGAAGCATAAAAATTAGGATTGAAGAAGCAGTACAATACTTCACTAGCTGATAAACCAATTCATAATCTGAGATAACTGTTGAATTTCCAGGCCAAGAACTACATTACTAAACAACAGCAGTAGCACTCAGACTTATATACCCCTTCATGGTGCTTTACAGCCCTCTCTAAGACATTTACAGAATCAGCATATTGCCTCCAACAATATGGCTCCCTTTTTACTGACCATGGAAGATGGAAGGCTGAATCAACTTTGAGTGGTCAGGATCGAACTCCTAACAGTCAGCAGAGTTAGCCTGCAATACTGCATTCCAACCACTGCGCCACCACGCTTCACAAATTAACTCAACAACGTAAATCTTCAGGACAGGTCTTTCAGAAAGCTCATTTATCAAATGATTTCCTCAGTGCTATTGGTAATGTGGCCTGATGTGCATGTGTGTATGTGTGCCTTCAAGTCAGATGTTTACTCCTGGCAACTGTGTGGTCACGCCCCTGCAGGTTTCTGACAATGTTTTTTGAAATTGATTTGCCACTGCCTACTTCCTAGGGCAGAGAAAGGGTGACTGACCCAAGATTCCCCAGCTGGCTTTGTGCCTAAGACAGGACTAGAACTCCCAGTCTTATGTTTGTAGCCAGTGTCTTAACCACTATACCAAAATGGCTCCAAATGTGGCACAGAGCTGTGAATTTCTTATAAGAGACAAAAAGTTCAAATGCACATGAGAAAACACAAACATGTCTCCTGGAAATTTCTGAAAAATGGCAAAAGCTTTGGAAAACCATGGAGCTATAAGAATCTTGGGACTGGTGGCTCAAAGAACTAGTTCTCCAAGAGTGGCTTATAAATGGGATAAGCAATTGCAGCAACACTTGACAATGCTGCAGGAATCTAAAACATAACCTTCCCCAGGATAAAAACAAAACTGCCTCTCCACTTTATCTGTTTGTACCAACTAACCAAAGATTTTAGATCTAGCTCTGCTATTGCTTTCCTTTTCCTCACTGGGCCATTGGCCACAACATCATTAGAGTTAAGGGTAAAACCTAATATTAAAACCCACAAATACTAATAATTTTATTGATGCAGTTGAGAAAAATCTGGTGACTAATATTTTTTTGATTTAAGACTATCCAGACTGTGATTATAAATTATTCATCAATCTAGCATTTTACCTGTAGAAATCATAGGCAAAACCTAAATATAAGCAAGACCATATTTATGATGGCAAGGTAATTAAACAGAGCGAGCCATAATAATTATTTTTTTACTTGTTCAGTCATGTTTTGCCCTATTCCAGCTAATACCAGTTCCTCCATTCTCCATTCCGTGAAACGCAGTCAGTCTGAATGAGGCAATGATGCAGAGAAGTAAAAGAATTTTGCACTTCCTGTTCCTTCCACATCTTCCTAGCTACAACCACACTAAGTGAAGGTATACTTACTTATTTATTTTGGACATTTTTTCAATCCTGTTGGATTTCCAAAGCAAAGTGTAAATAAAATATTTTAAAGTTTGTGAAAAAACAAATAACACTGACAAAAATGAGTTGGGATGGGAACAGCCCTTATCCTGTTCCTCTAGCCATTCTTCACTTTCAAACTAGTTTTGAATTTCAACACACCATTATGAAACTTTATGATGCCAATATCTGAGTTAGGTAGATCTTTAAATTCCAGAAAGGAAGATAGCACAAATGGAAGGAGGAAGGTGAAATTTATTTATATAAATTATATTGCCGTTTACTCATGCATGGTGACTCAAGGCAGGTTACAGGACATAAAAGCACAACATAAAAGAAATAAAAAATAATAATAAAATAATAAACCCCTCACCGGCGACAACACACATTCATACCAGTCATTTGATGGGCTCCATCCCGCTCTGGGATCCCCAGGCCTGCTGGCAGACAGTCTTCAGGGCCTTCCAAAAGAGTGTTGGGGAGGGTGGACATTCCGTAGGAATGATGTTCCAGAGGGAAGGAACCATCACGGAGAAGGTCCTTATTCTGGGTCCTGCCAGATGTATTTCCTTAGTGTACAGGACCCACAACATTCCTTGCCTCCCCGCTCTAGATGGTCGGGTAGATGTGACCGGCAATAGACAGTCCCTCAGATAACCTGTCCCAAATGGAATCAATCCTCAACTAGTTTCTTCCAACTCTTCTTTCCCATGCTTGGAAGACTTGAGGATCTCTCAGGGGAGTCAAGGAAAAGGAATAGCTACAAGCCATGATTCTTTACAAAAACTTAACATTTCATTGCCCCCCTCCTCCCAATGCTAGTAGTAGAATACCTCCTCAGCCTACTTAAATTCACAGTCCTAAAACAAAATCTAAGGAAAACAAACATTGACTAGCTACCCAGGTAACACATACTCAGATCTGCTGGTTAAGTTCCAAGGAAACCTGAGCTTTTGTTATATGAGTAAAGCTAAAATATCACAGTAATCTGAATCGGGATTATGTTCATGTATACAGCCTTACTGAAAGCTAAAATGTCAACCTACAGAAGATAATTCACTTTCAGATTAAGCAAGATATATTCTTGCTCCAGAAATCACAAAACTGAATCAATCTATTTTCACCGAGTTGGGCGTTTTTCTTACTTTGGGGGGTTCCAGGAGCAATTCGTGGAAAGATGAAAGTCGTGCTTTTATGGCTTCTAATACACTTTTATTGACCGAGTATGTTGAGTGGCTCATACCTGGAGGGCAAATCTCTATGTGACCTTCAAATCTGTAACACATACAGAAAAAGAAAAATGTTTGTCTATTAATACAGTAAGCGAGGCTACTGAAAGATTATGTTTGCTACCATCAGCACTATCAAGGATGAGCTTTTTCAATTACAAATTCAAATAATCTTTTCATCTTCAGAAAACAACTGCTCACCATAACATAAGAACCATTCAACCTTTTCTAGAGATCAAAGCAATATTTTCAGACAATGAAGTGAGCTCAAAGCTTTGTTGCGTTATATAAAGGGTTTTTGTTGCGTTATATAAAGGGTTTATTGGCTATTCCAAATAGTAGGTTAACGCTTAATATAATTCATATTCGCAGCAATGTATTACCCCCTTGATTAATTCAGTTACATTGTCATAGAAAAAGTATACATAAATATTAGTTTGAAAATATGTATGGCAGCTTGTGTATAACAGGCTCACTACCATAAAGCATTGCTGTATTATGAACAAGAAATCTGTGGCTGTATTCAAAATAACTAGCTCAGTACCAGGATGAACAGAAGATTTGTTATCATTATCAATGCAAACTTCAGATTTTACTTGTTCATTCGCTTTTGATACCTGGAATTGAACAAATCAGATAAGAATTATCAGAAAAATATTGATTCAGAATGTTTCTGTGTACATAAGAGTATATCATTATATCTGAGGAAGGAGTGATAAGCAAATATAACCATAACCTAATAACACTAAAAAATTAAGTGTATCATTAGAATAGACAGATAAAAAATTAACTTACGTTGGCCGTCTTGTTTCCAGTAAAGTCAGTAATATCTGAATTGCACTGACTATTGCAGATTCATTTTTCTCTTTGTTAAAAATATTTGATAGCAGCTGTTCTATAATTTCTTGTCTATAATAAAAAGATAATGCCTGAAATATACCTTTTAGTACATAGATAATTTCAAAGAAAACATTTGCAGTTTATTTTGAAAAGTGGTCACTAAACAAACGGTTGTAAATTGAGGACTACCTGTATGTTGATATATAAACAAGACAATCTAAGCCTATATTAACAGTGTCCAGGCAACCAAATCCTTCTTCTAAATGTCTAAATGTATCACAAATTCTTATTCTCTTGTAAAGGTTAACATTCTTATTTAATACTTTTTTTGAATAAAATCTGTGGATTAATCTATAATCTATTATTACAAATATTACTATTATAAATATTATACATATACTATTATACATAAAATGTGAGTCACCTGTTTAAAAAAAGTACATTGTTATAAATACAAAGGCTGAGGTCAGATATATCACTAAGTCATGTTTTGACATTATATTTATTTTTATTTAATGTGGCTGTCTACCTTATGCAAATAACCGAGTGGTTCACAAAATATATAAAATATATAACAAAATATAAAAAACAAGGCACCTTGTACGTATTCTTCAGTGACAAATTCATTAACAAGGTGCCCCTAATCCCTGTGGGTTTATATAGCCTTTCAGAAGGCCATGAGATCAGGACCACATGGATGGGGGGATGCTATTCCAATGCAAAATGTACATCTCCTGGTTTCCACAAGATGCCACTGTTTCCTTGACAGGAACAGGGAAGTGGGTTTGGGGAGTATGCCACTTTGTTCCATCTGGTGGGATAGATAAAACAACTGGAGATAGTGGTTCCAACAAGTAATCTGGCCTTGTGTCACATAGGGCTTTAAAGGTAATAACTAGTGCCATTATTTGCACCCCAAAGCATAAAGGAAAGCAGTGAAGCTGAGGCAGCAAAGACATTACATAAGTGATGAATGAACTCCATGTTATCATGTGTCTGGAATTACTTTTCTAAGCAGTTCTGGAGTGGGAATATCATATTTGCTAGTTAGAGTTCTAAATAGTTTGTTTTTATTTATTTACTACTTGCTACAGCTTATATGGACACTCTTACCATTATTAATATCTCTACTTTTCCTAACAGAAGGAATACATTTAAACTTTCAAAATCCATAAATAACATACTTATTTTAAAAGTAAAGTAATATCTTTACACCAACCTACTTTTCTAGTGTTGCAAGCAGTGGATCTGGTTCAGAACTGTTTTGTACTTGTAGCATCTGGTCTCTACTCAAGCGTATAATTTCACAAAGTGACTGGGATGCATTTGACTGTCTCTGAAAAACAAGAGAGAATTTATAAGGGGGGAAAAAGCTAAACAATTTTATTTGCTAATTAATACCAGAAACAATTTAACACAGATTCACTATTTTCTAGAAGGCACAATTATACTTACTTCAAGTAAGTGGATTAAGATGTTTCCTCAGTCCTGTAACTGCACAACCCATTATTTTAATGTAATGTTATAATTAAGTATATAATGAAGAAAATTTAAACTCTGTAAGCAAAATAGAAATAAACTAGTATATAAAACTAAATATGAATTATAAAATATATTTCTTACATCTTCATCTTGAGAAGGATGGACGATTTCCACAAGCCGCTGAATAATTTTCTCTTCATTTAACCACTGTGGAGACATATGGTAATTTTTTTTTTAAAAAAAATCACCTTCCAGAATTAAGACTAAATATAATTATTGCATAATTCACCCACTGGTGCTATTTAATATTAAAGTGCATTCCCAGAAATGCTAAGATATTCAAAATTTGTAGAAAGGAAATTACAAGTACTATCAGTGAGTATAACGTGCTATGTATTTACTCTGTTATACAATGACGACATGAAAATAGCACACTCTCATGCACCTTTGAAACAAGATAATAATACATTATTTAAGAAATAAATATTTTCTACTTCATAACTCGTAACTAAATCAACAGTCAAGAGACCTACCTTTCTCAGTAAGCCAAGCTTGTCAGGTGATAAGGATATACATTATTGTTTTTACATTTTCTATAGATTTGTGATCAGGTTGATATTATCTTTTCAATACATTGTCAACAGACCACCAACATAGCTAAGCTGCATTCTGTTCTCATTTAATACAGCAAAAAGGTTTTTAAAAGGAAAATTGGATATCAAAAAGAAATAAAAACAAGGGATAAAATACACACGATCTGGAGCGATATATAAGATATGAAAACCCCCCACATAGATGGGGTCAGAAGAAAACATTTAGCATGAGCCGAAATAACTAAAGAAAGGGAAATTATTCAAAGGCCTATGAAGGAGGTAATAAGAACAGACACTACAAACAATAATGCACCAAAAGGTTTAAATAAATTTAAGCTGGTTATATGGTATTTTCTCATGGTCAAAACAGCACTTTCCAAACTCTTCAATTGCAGAGATCAACAGTATTGCTTTCTTTACAACAGCAATTCTTGGGAGAATCCTAGCACCTTCTGAAATTTTCATATATACTCTAATTTTAAATTTGCACGATTTATTCCAAACTCCATAAAGAGTAAATGTAGCATCATCAGTTGATTCTTTTCTCTTCCCTGCATTTCTTTTTGCTTTGTTTGCCACTATAAATCATAAAGAGTTTGAAGAATTTGAAACAGTAACTGTTGTTAAGTTTAAGTGAGCTAATAAATGTATTATTCAGATATGGATTTTGAAATAGGAGAATAAACTACTTACATTTAATACTTCTTGCCTTGGCTGTGGAGGTTCTATGCATGTCAGTAACCTGAGTAGTAAGTCCATAATAGCAGAGGTTCCTATGTGCTTTATTATGAGATCTACAAAATCATGCTTTTTCTTTAAGAAATCCACAATCTGGAAAAATATGAACAAGTATTAATAGAATGTTTTAAAACATTTTGAATCCAACAAAACTTAAGAAGATGATTCTGAAGAAATTGCTGGTATCAATTGATAAATTGTTGAATTTTTTTTTATTTTATTAATTTGATTTATATGCCGCCCTTCTCCGAAGACTCAGGGCGGTTTACAATGTGCTAAGCAATAGCCTTCATACTTTTGTATATTTATACAAAGTCAGCTTATTGCCCCCCACAAACTGG
>JANHFK010006303.1:147498-157691 GCA_036250565.1 Sibynophis collaris
TAGCTGGGGGTGGGGTGGGGTGGGGATGAAGGGAAAACTGCTTTGTACAATACCCTGAATTCTTAAAGGGAAGATGGAATATAAATATTAATACACCATTGAGAGTTATTGAAAATGCCCTAGAAAAATAGGACATAACCTACTACTTTAAAAGTATAACCAATTTTGTATTCCACGCAAAAACAGTAATGGACAATCTATTTACAGCACAAGAATTTTAATGTTAATTTATGAACAAACAAAATGTAGCACTCTGAAGAGTCATAATATGTGATGCATATTGCCTACTTAATAATGCTAACATTCTCTTTTATCCTAGTTATCTTTCTTCTTTTCATTATACCAAAAGGGCCTTACAGTGTTAGGGGTTTTGTTTTATGGTCTTTTTATCCTTGCTTTTTTCTGTTTTTAAAATATGCTTTTAGTGGAATTATTAAAATCTATATTGACATAAAAATATAAATCTGTTCCTAGTACAACTATACTCCAATTTTTTATTATATTAATAAGTTAAACTTTCTTCTCCTGAGTATAGATTCATATTCCTGGCTTCGAAAGTCCTTCTGGCCATATTAATGTATAATATTGTGTATGTGTTGATTTAATTTATAGACTGGTTGGCTCCACCAGGACTCTGGATAATATACACAATAAAATAATTAAAACATTGCAATCAGAGGCAATTTCAAAAGCAAGTGTCCAAAAAAGTAATAGAACAAATATATATGTATATTCCTGTTTTGAATATAAAGTAGGAGTATGATGATGGTAAGAATATTTATTCTGGAATCAGAACAGATTATAATTATCACTATCTAAAAAATTCATATTCTGTAATGATATTTGAAGCAAATAGTTAAAAATGTGATGAACTAATTATAACCAAGGAGAAGAGTAAAAGCTGAAAAGTTACAAAGAAAATAAGACAGGAGAATAAGTATACCCTCAGAAACCCTACTTTAGAGAAAAATCCCATTTAGCATTCAGTTACAGAATTATCCAAGAATACTGAACTGGTTACTAGCTTGTGCAATTCACCAAAAGATTCAATGGTTTGAATAGGAAACAAGGGACATTCAGGACATTTTATGCAAAAAAGAGAGCATAACACACCTGATAAGTCACAACTTTCAATCCGTTTGAGATCAGCATCCACCCAAAAGAGCTTCCCAAGCTTATTGTCAATCACTAGTGCCACAGGTCGAAGCAAACCAGTGGTGAAGAGCACTTCTCGTTCTGTTCCATCCAAGGCTGCACGCTCAATCTTTGGGGCTCGCTCTTGCATATTAGTGAAATACATGTACCTGACAACATATAAGAACGACTGAATTCTTAATATCTGGGAGACAAACATCATGTATAATTATATTCTCTGCCATTTTCTGAAGTTGAACTTCCTTTCTCAGCTTCTAGGGCAAATTAATAATGATCTTGTTTTGTACTGAAGGGAGATTCCAATAAGTTTTATGGAATTTTTCTTGCTTATAAATAAATTTATAGCTAGAAAAGGGATATCTGAAATACACCGTCCACTCGCTCCCAAGCCAAACTCCCCCGATGGACATGGTACAGTTGGTTAAATAAAGCCAAAAGAATTGGGACTAGAAGCCTGTAGCCCCAATATCCTCACAACAACTGCTCTGGAGAGTTAGGACCACCCTCTGAGGCAGATGAGTGGGGAAGAGATGAAATTGCTATCTTCATTTATCTATATTTATTTAGATTTATGATTTCTCTAGGAATTCAAGATTTTAAAAATCCTTTCTGTGGATGAATATGTTATCAATATTTTTTCCTATTATTCATTCAAAAGTTTCAACAATAAAAATAAATGCATTATTTCCAGAGACAAGAGCTTAATTAATCCCAGAGAACTGTTAGGTAGCTTTTGGTTTATTAAGTTAAAGGAGGTTAGAACAGCCTTGGTGGTCTAAGCAATAAGAAACTGTCAGGCAGCCCTATGGAATTGGCTTAAAGTATCCCAAGATAACAAGCAAAATAAATGTCTATATCCTATAATGTAGCAAGGGCAACCTCCACGGAACACTTTGCAACATTCAATGCAACATAACTTCTTAGAACTTGAGAGTATTCTCACCCTCGTTCTGCATTTACAACTATGGCCCTGGGCTTGTCATGATCTCCCCGTAAGACAACTCCAATCTGCTCCCCATTAAGTCTGTGGACATTGATTGTATTTGTAGCTTCACAGGTCCAGTACAAAGTATGGCTGAAAATATCAATGCTCAGGTCATGTGGCTGCTTTTCTGGATTTTGGCTTTGGTTGCGAATATTCATGACTGTGAAAGGCTACAAGGAAAAGAAAAACAAGAACAAAATAGGTAAGATTATTTGATGTCACAGTATACAGAAAATGTGTTTAAAACCAAATAATAATTAGAGTTGTTAGAGAGGAAAAAAAAATCTAAGAATGTGATTTTATGCAATTCCATAAGTCCCACTGAGCTCAATTACTTTTAACCCTAAATAAGTGGTTACTGGATTGCAACTTCCGTTGACCAATTTAGTAAAGACAAGAATTCACAAAGACATAGACAAAAAATCATAGCTTGTTTTTTCTTTGCTCAGTATTTTACCAGACTTTGAGATGAACTATTCCTTCTGAGCAACAAATCCTCCACTTTCTAAAATGGTACTATCAGTAGCTGTTTTTATATGCATATGTATTAAAAAATTCCTGCCTATTGAGGGAATGAAACAATCAAATTGTTAAAAGAAAGAACTGAAACATTTAAGGCAAGAGCTAATACATTCACAATTTGCTTTTAAAACTGCTTTTAACTTTAAAACTAATAAAATCCACTTTAAAACTATTTCTAAAGTGGATTTAAAAGAGATTATAGAAAAGAACTGACAGCTATTTTGAATGTGTATTTGAATGTAGAATTAAAAATGACATGTCCAAGACTGATATGGAAAATATGTAAAACAAATATGTTTACATATGAAACCAGCTGATATCTTAATAATTAAATAGTAATAATAAAAAGGGACATACAGATAACAAATCAGAAGAGTGATTTGGACAACTGTCTTATCTTAGATTTACAAAAAATAAACTTATTAAAGAGGTTTCTGAGGACAAAGGGGAAAATAAAAAAGATCTTTAGGGGCACTAAAACGATTAAAGGTCAAGATTCTTAAAAGCAAAGGAAAGGAATGTAAAGTTGGTTTATTTGATCAATGTTACAATATATGTGGTATTGTTCCTGATATGTTGTAAAAATTGTTTGTACTTGTCTTTTTTTGCCATTTTTTCTCTTTCTTTTTTCTGGTACCTTTTTCTTTTTATATTTTTCTTAGGTTGTATTAATTATTTTATTTTTGTATCTGTACATTTTAATAAAAATTATTGTAAAATAATTTTGGGTCAGAGAAATCCCAGGGCTATAAAGACAGCAATAGCAAGCTATTGATGTATTACTGTAAAGAAAGCTAGAAGTTCATGCAGGCCCCAAGAGGCAAGCTTACTTTTTTCTACATAATTTCAGGAAAAAAACAACTGAGAAATATCTGATTATGAATATTAATATTCAAAACCACTAATTAACAGAGACTGAATATGAAGTACCCCAATCATCCATATCACTGCAAATCTGGATACTAAAAATGTGGCAAAAAGGAATTCTTCAAACAGTGAAACTTTTGCTTCTATAGAACAACAAACTGCATTGTAGCAAATAGTCACCAATGTAATTTGCACCTAAGATGAGCACTAATGGGAAACAATTCGGCAATTAACACCTAGCAAATATTCTTCAAAGAGCAGGCCTGACACTAAAAAGCCCCTCCTTGGTACAAACAAGATGTCATTATCTGGTAGAAAATATTACAGCAAAATTTATCAAATTAGCCCAGATGGTCCTTTCCTACTCCACCCCCACCCCCCAATGCTCAATGAACACAAACATTCTTGGATGTATGAGAAAGAAAACACACATTAAACATTCAAGTATTTTCCATAGAAAAAGAACTTTATTGCAGCTTGCCAAGAAAGAAATAATAAAGGGGCTCTCTACCAGCAACAGTTAAAATATGACAGTATAAATAGAAGGTACTTTGATGGAAGAGGGGCCTTTTTTCCCTTTCTATTTCTTCAGAAATGTCCTAGTTTGGAATTAGCAGCCTTCTATCACAGCAAGAAAACTTTTAGGGTAGGAGAGGAAAAAACATTTAAGTATTTACTTCTAACCCCCATTTTTTGGCTTCCTTTCAGTTTAAATCCTGTAAAGGAAGTCTTGTTTGGGAAGGACAATGCAGGACTAGGTTGCAGAAACCATATTGCTACCAATATGCTGTATGTGTATGCTATCCATTTAGGCACATTTACAAGATAAAAGTACTTACCTGACTGCCGTCATCTTTTGCCCTTTTAATAATGTTTTGCCGTCCATCTACCCAGTAGATGAATGCATCAAGTGGATCATAATCAATGGCTTTAACGTTTCTTAGGCCATGGATGGGAAGAATGATGTCTGGACTCTGCTGATCATCTGGTATCATCCGACTTATTGCAGACCTCTGACTGAACAGTAAGAAGCTACTGGGTGCTAAAGGTAGAGAAAAAGTGAACATAATCCAAATAACAATATTGGTAAAATTCTTTTGTAAAGTAAATGCATATTTGCAAAAATATCAAAGTATAATCCTTCTATGTCCATATTTTTGCTATTACTACTATTGGTCACAGAATGACATGATTTCAATCCCAAAGAAAACACAATAATGATTTGCCAAAAAGTGTGATATATTTCAAATTACCAGACTTGGGATAAAATGACATCCAATCCAGTCCAGTCCAGAAGGAATCCTCATGCAAGATTAATTAAGAAGACTGGTCTGCCTCACTTTCCCAGGGATCTTCTTTTGGAGGATCATGCAATGCCAGATCCGGGTTTTTTTAAAGGCCCTCTTGGGTAGGATACCCTCTATGTCTACCAATCTCAACTTCTACCTATCTCATTTGTTGAATCTGAATCATTAAAGAGAGATCCAACCTAGAACTAAGGAGAAATTTCCTAACAGTGAGGACAATTTATCAGCAGAATGTTTTGACTCCAGAAACAGTGGATGCTCCATTCTTGGAGGTTTTCAAGAGAAATTGGATAACCATCACTCTAGAATAGTATACAGTCTCCTGCTCATGCAGAGGATTGGACTAGAAGACCTCCAAGGTCCTTTCCAACTTTGTTATTCTATGTCCCATGTTCTTCATTGCTGATGCCATATGCATGTGGGTGAATCCAGCTGTTGCCAAATTATAAGAGAGGCTCCCATCTCTCTCAATGCTTACTTGCATAGAAGGGACAGTTGCATAAAAAATGACAGCAAGAAGCAACTGTCAACCCAAGGAATATTGGGCCAGCACTGGGTTCTGTTAAAACAATGGGATCAGCAAATGTCAACTTGCCATTCAAGCCAACTGTATAGGACAGTGATGGTGAACCTTTTCAGCACCAAGTGCCGAAAAGGGAGTGTGCCTGTGTGTCTGGGCCGCAACCTGGAAGAGGAGCTGCCCAGGGCGTATGCATGCGCCCCAAAATTAACTTCCAGTTTCAGCTACTGAACTTCCGGTTTCAGCCAGCTACTCTTCTGGGTTTCTGGCACGCATGCTCATGCAGGAAAATGGAAGACCAGCTCTTCTAGTTTCCGGCACTGCCGCATGCAAAAAGGCCAACTGATCGTCGCACGTGCATGCGTGCCAGAAACCTGGAAGAGGAATGGGCGACGCCACGTGTGCCAGGCAACATGGCTCTCTGCGTGCCACTTTGGGTACGTGTACCATAGGTTCGCCATCACGGGTATAGGAAGTAAATGCTGCTGGCATTTTCTGCAAAATGTTCAGCTTATTTTCAGTGTTGAATAATAACATTAACATTAGTAGTCCTCTTACTGACAAGCATTACTCCAAACAAAATTAAATCCTACCATTATTACTTGCATCAACTACACCTTTAAAATCATTTCATTGTTTCAATTTAGATCCTTTAAAAATGAATTTAGAATTGCTTTCATTTAATGTTTTTAACCAAACTTTCCCTTTTCCTCCCCCCCAAAGCAAAGCTGGTATTACTTTAAATCACTACGGCAGGTTTTTGGAAAACTCTGAAATGGACAACTGTTGGCAATCACACTTTACGCTTATTTTCCAATACTGTTTTCAATCCAGAATTGTTCTGAGCTTTATCCAGTTGCTTTAATGATAGGTTTATTGTTAATTTCATTTTTTGTGTTGTTTGTTAACCGATATCTCAGTTTCTCTTCTGGTGGAAAACAAGATGCCGCCCTGAGTCCCAACAGGGAGAAGGGAGGGGTAGAAATAAAATTATTTATTTAAGATAATGATTTTTGTATAAATGAAAATTAAGGCATTTATCGGGAGAGATGCAGACATCTATATATACAGCCATAAGTATCTAGTGGGCTAGAAGGACATGTGGATTTAGTAAAAATTATTCAAGTTTCATTTTTAACACTACTCATTTTTACTCCTTTTCATTGCCACCCACTAGGCTCAACTCTGGACTGAGCAACACGACAAAATTGCTAGACGCTGCTTCAATGCCAGGAGAAAAGAATTAGCCCTTTCTTTTCATCTGGAGGGTTGCAGGATGAAAAAGCCCACTCAACCAGGTTTCAGGTATCAGAAACAAATGGGCTGGCAAGATGCCCTGGAACAGGAACTTTGCGGTTCCTTTGTGAAACCTCTCCTCTTTTAAGTTCTGTTGCAGAATCCTTGACATTCCTCCCATTCTACCCTGGGTTTACTGGAACCAGAACTCTGATGGAGGAAGGCCTGGAACTAACAGAAGAAGAGCGAGTGCACACTCCCAAGAACACTATGTTCTTTAGCTGCTACTCGGCTTCTTGGCAAGAATAGTTGTGAATCACTCCTACGGTCCGTTCCAGCTGTCTGTCCTTCCCACACAGATAGGCTACAGATGCAAAAATGTTTTGTCTTCCTGGAAGTGTTGGACTATAACTTTCATGATCTCAACCAGCACATCCATCATGAGAGTTGTAATCCAACCTATTTAGAGAATACCAAATTGGGATTGGTAGACTGAATTGGTAGATTGAAAATATTTAGAGAGCTGCAAAAAAAAAATACATACAACTGCAGTTCCGGGTCTTGGAATCCAAGGTGTAGTGCGATGCACAGCCACATCTATAGCCATTGGGTATGGCCAGGCATAACTGCCCACAGTGCCCATTGTTTTGCGCACACTCGTTGAAACCATCCTGTCGCGATGAATGGAAAACTAATATATCCATCACAAAGTCCAGACGATTCTGAATAATTGTTCGATTCCTCCCATTTGTTTTGTCAGCTCTTTCTATACTGTGGAGGTTCCAATCTGTCCAGTAGATGAAGTCACTGTACTGAGTTAGCCCAAAGGGGTGAGGTAGATCATCTGCTATTATTTCCCTCTCTTGCCCTGAAAGAAACAACCCATATGTTGTTCATCAACACAGTGATTCAAACTATGGTAGCCAAAAGATGAAAGGTTGGATGAATTAACTCACATTTTTACTAGTAATGTTTAATTATCAATTAATATAGGTCATCTATTTCTGCCATTTGCTATTCCATTTTTCCCCCTTTGAAAGAAGCATATAAAGCAGTACTGCCTGTCAGAGTACATTGAAAAAAATTGCCCTGGACAATTATGAGACCCCATGATCAAACACAATACATTCATTAATTTTTACTTTTACTAAATACTTACTAATTTTTACTATACTTTTATAGTCTCAGACCATTTAAAAAAACAATGGAATATAGGATGTTCTCTTGATCATTCATTCATTTTCTATAATTATTCATCTCAGACTAATGGATGGTTGACAATAATAAAAACAACTACAATATAGTTCAAAATTTAATATATATGGCAGCTAAGAAACAAAGCTATCACTGATGAAAGCTTTAATTCTATTAAAAACCAGAAACAAAATGATACAGTTTGGGAAGTATCTTTATTTCACTTAAAGAAACTCTTATCATAGGAGCAAACTCTCAGTTAAGTACTGACAATTTTCTGCTGCAAAGCTTTATCAAGGGAAATATATGCTGGTACATTAAAGATTAAAAAAAATAGAGCTGTGCACTGCTTCAGATTTGATTCTAATCAGTGTTTTGGGGCATGCAATTCCTTAAACCAAGTGTGTATTTTCCCATCCCTGCATAGCAAATTTCCAAACAGATGATTAGCATAATATGTGTAATGGCTGCCACCATTGTCACCAATGTTTGAACTAAATCATATTTACACTTCTAAAAAACATGATCTGTTGGTGAAAGGCTTTTTTGTGATACTTTTTAGAAGAAGAAAAAAAGGAATGCTAGACAAGCTTATGAGATATAACTACAGTCAGGCTATATCTATTCCCTGCTGACCAGTGGTGAAATCTAATTTTTTTTACTGCCGGTTCTGTGGGCGTGGCTTGGTGGGCATGGCAGGGGAAGGCAAAATCTCCATTTCCACCCCACTCCAGGGGAAGGATATTGCAAAATCCCCATTCCCACCCCACTCCTAGGGGAAGGATATTGCAAAATCTCCATTCCCACCCCTAGGGGAAGAATATTGCAAAATCTCCATTCCCACCCCACTTCAGGGGAAGGATACTGCAAAATCCCCATTCCCTCCCAACTCCTGGGGGAAGAATACTGCAAAATCCCCATTCCCACCCCACTCCAGGGGAAGGATACTGCAAAATCTCCATTCCCATTCCACTCTGGGGCCAGTCAGAGATAGTATTTACTGGTTCTCACAACTGCTCAAAATTTCCGCTACCGGTTCCCACAACTGCTCAAAATTTCCGCTACCGGTTCTCCAGAACCTGTCAGAACCTGCTGGATTTCACCCCTGCTGCTGACTATAAGAGTACAATATCTAAAACAATAATGTGATAGGCATGTACATGGTACATATACATGCACATATGCATTATTCCTGTGCAGAAATCTAAATTTGAAGGAAAAAAGACAGGCATACACTGATCACTTTTTAGGAGCACCTTCAATTAAGCAATTCATTTCCCAGTATCTTGTGTCAGCTGCAGAAAAGCAACAGCACAAACCTAAGAAAAGATACAACTGTTTTAGGATGTTCCTTAGCACCATAAAGATGCTACATCTGTACCCACGTGTGACCAGAAGTGGTATTCAGCAGGTTCTGGCCAGTTCTGGAGAACTGGTATCGGAAATTTTGAGTAGTTTGGAGAACAGGTAAATACCAACTCTGACTGGCCTCACCCCCATCTATTCTCTGCCTCCCGAGTCCCAGCTGATCGGGAGGAAATGGGAATTTTGCAGTAACCTTCCCCTGGAATGGGGAGGGAATGGAGATTTTACAGTATTCTTCCACTGGAGTGGGGTGGGAATGGAGATTTTACAGTATCCTTCCCCTGGTACACCCACCCAGCCACGCTCACCAAGCCACACCCACAGAACCGGTAGTAAAAAAAAATGAATCCCACCACTGCGTGTGACCCAACTAATATATCTGTACATGTTTGTTAATTACAGCCCCTTTCTCCCTCCCTACACAATTTGGTAATTATAGGGGGATTCAGGATATTACTTCATCCTGAAAAAGACCTTAGCAATGCAATAATTGGAACTCCTAATACTATCAGCTCTTCTGAAGCAAGAGATGGGAAACATTCCAGAGAGATGTTTTTGTCCAATTATGGTTCACATCCATAATTTGGACACGGAGACTCCAAAACTTTCCAACTACTTTTGGTAATACACTCTGGTTTGTTGTTGCTTCTATTTAATTACTCTTCCAAGGTTTTGGAACAAATTACAAGGAATGAGAAATCCTATTCAGAACCTTACGTAAAACCATGTTTTGGAGGCTACTTAAACAAAAAGACTGCTATACTGCGCTCCCATGTGATCAGTTGATCTGTTTAAGTTCCTTTGTCTTAAAGATAAAAATAAATAAATTCAGGATCTTTCTTCAGCATGACATACCACCCATAGCTTTCTTGACTTATTTGTATACCACATCTACTATATTCTAGATATTGGCAAATTACCTAGCATATTGGATGACTCAATCATGCTTGTGTCCAGATCAGTCCAATAAAGTCTTTGATCCTTGTAATCAATGGTAAGATCGTTGGCACGTCCCACCTTATCCACCAGCATGATGTTATTT
>JANHFK010006303.1:164268-178355 GCA_036250565.1 Sibynophis collaris
TGGTTAGAGTGCAGTACTGCAGGCTACTTCAGCTGACTGCTAGCTGCAGTTCAGCAGATCGAATCTCACCAGCTCAAAGTTGACTCAGCCTTCCATCCTTCCGAGATGGGTAAAATGAGGAGCCAGATTGTTGGGGGCAATATGCTGACTCTGTAAACCACTTAGAGGGGGCTGTAAAAGCACTATGAAGCGGTAAATAAGTCTAAGTGCTATTGCTAATAAATAAATAATAAATAATTTTATTTTTACCCCGCCCTTCTCCCTGTTGGGACTCACAATTCACAATTCACAATTAAGTGAATTTTGCTTGTCAGAAGGTTGCAAAAGGTGATCACATGACCCCAGGACATGGCAACCATCAAAAATACATGCTAGTGGCCAAGCATCTGACTTTTGATCACGTGACCATGGGGATGCTGTAATGGTCATGAAAAACAGTTGTAAGTTAATTATTTTCAGTGCTGCGGGTAACTTCAAATGGTCACTAAATGAATGGTTATAAGTCAAGGACTAGGTATGTGTTTAATGCGGCTTATTAATTATATTTTATTCACACATTAATGTGATTTAAATTTTAGACCCTGGGTGTAGTATGGGTTATATTCATACATCGTTCTACAGAAATGGAGAAGAACATATTTATCAACTGAGATTTCAAATTATATTCCACAAAAATTAAAAGAAAAAAATAGTCCCAATTAAAGAAATCAGTATATAATCATATGGTATATTTTGTCTATCCAGAATTTGGCGAAATTCAATAATGAAGTTTATGTTTGGTCTTCTCAACTACATCTGTTTGCATTACAATTTAGTATACCCATCTACTCTGGCGACATTTTTAGAAACCAGAGAGAAGTATTTTAGGATTAGTCATGCAATTCCCTTATGTTCAAAAGTACAAGACACTGTCTTGACAGCCATAAGACTTTGAGGAAAACTAATAAATTGCTTGCCTATCTTTTTCTTTATGCTTACTCAGAACTTTAGGATATAATTGGATAAAAATATCTCTTCTGGATTATTTTTATTTAGCGCATGGCAAATACATGGACTTACAGTGGTTCAAATGTTAATGTCCAGCCCACCCAGCCATTCAAGGACAGGGTGGTCTATGTTAAAAAAATCAGACATTGGGCCGGTGTAAGCTCTTGATTCAGACACAATGTGATGCATATTTTGTCGAGGAGCACCACAGTCACACTGAGGGTAGAGATAAGACCCTATTTAAACAATGAGTCCTGGCAGGCACCATGTTGGGTACGGATCCTGTTCAGAGTTGACAATGCTGGCAAGGAAGGTCAAAACCTGGCACCTCTTCTGAATGACCTCATATGAAGAACCTTTTAGAGACAATCATTTAATTTTTATCTACAGCATGTTTAAAGACTTACTTCCCATGTTAATGAACTCCAAAATGTTAGGGAAAGTGTCCCCTCTCATCTGAAGTGGGTTCTCCTC
This sequence comes from Sibynophis collaris, assembly GCA_036250565.1. Classification (NCBI taxonomy): domain Eukaryota; kingdom Metazoa; phylum Chordata; class Lepidosauria; order Squamata; family Sibynophiidae; genus Sibynophis; species Sibynophis collaris. Next base: position 165,730 of record JANHFK010006303.1, read on the forward strand.
ACTGGAGTAAAGTAAAAGAACTTGCTTATGCTCATTTGTAAAGTCATTTCTCCAAAGGAAAAAAAGCTGCAGACTTATTAGATCATCCATATTTATGTGTGTTCAAACTGATAAGAGTAACAGCACAAAACAACAGCAAGTCATGTGTGTGTGTCTTGTTTATTGTTTTGCAATACCACATGATGGTACTTACTTAATTTTTGATAATTCTGTTAAGGAGGAAAACATCACAATCTCTCTTTCCTTCAAAAGGAAAATTGGGCATACTCAAACTATTCCAAGTTCAATAAATTTTGAGATAGAAATACTAGGACAAAACTCTATAGTGTTTCAAAAATATTCTGAAGACCTCATTAGCCATAAAAAAAGCCTCTTCTACTAGTAGGTAGAAATCACTGAAAGGAAGTATGGATAGCAGTGAAGGAAAGTCATCTAAGCATAAACAGTTTTAGAAGTAAGAAAGAAAAGGGAAAAAAACTCTGGTTTGCCCAGATCTACATTTCATTTTACATTTTTATATACTTAGCATAGAATTAATGGGTTTATAATACAAACTTTTCCTCATTTGCTATGTGTGTCTAAGTACATTTAAAATTCTTAATCTTTACCACTTGTAATAAAACTGTATTACAAATTGCTATGCTACTGGGTTTTTGGTTGCAAAATACAAAAACTATCTTGCTTTCTTTGACCTTTGCAAAGAGAGAATTAATCTTTTCTGTTCATGGAGTGAGTTAAAATACATTCAATGCTATTGCGTCTTTGGGCATAAACTTTGTGGTTACTTCTGCAGGAAGAAGTTCCAAAAGGATGTTTAACTATTGCTTCCATTTTTTCCTGTTGGACTTTTAAAAAAAAGTTTACAGGGTTTGGGGGGAGAGAAATTTGACATGGATTGACACCTCAACAACTCTTGTAATCCTAGGATGAAAAACAATAGAGCAAAATACTCATTTCATGTTTTTACTGGATTCTATGGGCTTGTCCCATGCAAATATAGGACAGTGGAGAAATGTTTTGTTCCATACAACACCTAGAAAATTATACCAGAATGTCCTGAACGTCTCAGTTTTATTGAGATTGCATTTTCCTCTTTCCTTCCCCCTAAAGGAAATACCATATTAAGAACAATGATTCATATGCTCTAAAGTAAAACAATTGGCTAGACTGGTTGTTCTTCCATTCCTGATAATTTGGAAAAGCTGTTATCTAAATCCTACTAGCATAATATGTTTTTTTTAAACTCAGAAGAAGTTGATGGATAAAACAAGTATATATATGGCAGGAGTAAGAAGGGTGGAGAGATAATGAGAGAGAAAGAAACTAATTTAACAAGCTATTTTACTTCACTGGGTTTTCTGTCCTTTTATAAAGTTCAATATGATAGAATGTAAGGATAACTCCAGGGATTTTTTGACTTATGTCTCCTGAATTGCATCAAACCTTTATTGCCAACAGGGTTCAACTGAATGCCACAATCTTGCCATTGCATTATTATTAATTTCCAGCAATCATCTTTCGAAGTACTCTTTTCAGCTCGTTCAATCTAATTTAAATGTTTTACAGAGAATAAACTCTCTATATTTGTAATGAAAAAGGAAAGTTCTACAAAAAATGTATAGCTTGTATAGCCTGTATGTAGAACCAAGCTGCTGGCAAAACAACAAATGTCCTATATTAAAAAATATATATTCTGCCAAGTTCAGAACATCTGTAACCTATCCAAAATATGGCCTCATTTTGTCTTTGCTGTTAGCCTTCCTCCTCTGCCTCATTAATAAAGACTCCAAAGCTTTCTGAAAACAAAGTCATAAATGTCAATCATAATTCATATCAGATTGTGTTGCTGTTGTTGCAATTCAAAACAACAGTGCAGCAAGCCAAAGCAAGTGTTACTTACATGCAGGTGAAAAAGATCAGCAAGTAAAAGTGAGACACAGCAACTGCATCATGCCGGAATTGTGTGATAAAATAAATTATCAGAGGCAAGCTCAATTACAAGTCCACTTTTCCCTTGCCCATATCCCCCAACACGCACTTCTATTAATACCTAACAAGAATCTGCAAACTATGCTCCATTGACTAATTAAAGATCAATGCATGTAATTCTCCCCACCCTTAATTAATACAGATCAGGGACTTTCATTGCCTTGGGCTACACAAGTAAATTATGCTTGCCAAATATCTGGAGACGTATTAAGTAATAGCCTCATTTAAACCCAAGACACATAGTTCATAAATATTGAAGTATCAGTGGCAGCCATGACCAGGAGGATTTCTGCATAATTTCACTTTGCATACTAATTATGCTCATTGCTGGACTGGGAGGTGCTGCTTATGTTTATTTATGCCATAGTCACCTCCCAAGGTGGATTACTGCAATGTGCTCCAAGACAGCATTGAATTCTGCTAGTCTTTCATAAGCTCCAGGGCCTGAGGTTCTGGAGGTTAGATGGCCTGTTAAAAGGCTTTTATTGGCTGTTCTGTTTGGGCTTAACTATTGTTGGTTTTTACTTCATAATAATATAAGACCCTCGAGTGTAATCCTATAACAACTGCAACACCACTGGAAAACTTTGGCATTGACAAAATCACCTTCAGTCAATTGCAAAAGGCAGCTTTAGTTGGAACACTTACATCCTGTGATGATACTTCAACATCTGCCTAACCTACTGCAGGTCCTCAATAGGTGGATAAAAATATGAAATCCCATCCAAACATCTGACTGACTGTATGACAAACCATAATAATAACTTTAATGTTTTTACCTTTTGTTAGCCACTGACTATCACATCTGTCAGATAGGTGACCATATAAACTGATGAAATAAATAAATTTAGATAACCTAAATGTGGTGTTGGGAGAAGGTGTGAGAAAAAGACTGGAAAAAAGAAAGAGGAAGTGGCTACAGAATGCACCTCTTAAATGTAAAAGAGTTCTTCAAACTGGCATTCTCTTTATGTGTTGAACTATATAGTCATGCTTTCCCAGATAGCATAGCCTTTAGAGCAGCTGTCAGCAACCTGCGGCTCCGGAACCATATGCGACTTTTTTGGCCCTTTGCTGTGGCTCCCTGTCAGGTGATCCCACCACTGGTTAGCTCAGCACCTCACCCTCCCCTCCCAATCACTCCTCGCCTGGCTTGAGAAGATAAGGGCAACGGCGGGGGATGGAGAAGCAGCCAGGGCAGGGACAGAGAGATACGGAGAGAGGGAGATGTCAAAAGGGTTTTGTGGTTCCCGGTATTTTTTAACAACCAGTTCTCTGTCCGAATGACTGGCTGGGTAGACATGGCTGGGTGGTGGGGGGTTCATGTGACTGGTGGAAGTGGGTGATGTTGAGTCGGCCCTGCCCATCCAGGTTTTGTGGCTCCCGGTGTTTTCTTTTCTGTGGGAAATGGGTGCAAATGGCTCTTTGAGTATTTAAGGTTGCAGACTAGTGATGAAATCCAATTTTTTTTTACTACCGGTTCTGTGGGCATGGCTTGGTGGGCGTGGTGTGGCTTGGTGGGCCATGGTTTGGTGGATGCAGTGTGCCTTGGTGGGTTTGGCTTGGTGGGTGTGGCAGGGGAAGAATACTGCAAAATCTCCATTCCCACCCCATTCCTGGGGCCAGCCAGAGGTGGTATTTGCCGGTTCTGCAAACTACTCAAAATTTCCACTACGGGTTCTCCGAACTGCTCAAAATTTCCGCTCCCGGTTCTCTAGAACCTGTCAGAATCTAGTGGATTTCACCCCTGTTGCAGACCCCTGCCTTAGAGCATTCCACATCTTGGCACCCTCAGGATGCAGCTATAAGTACCATGTTGCCTCATTTGGATAGATATCCAAGTATGCATTCCACTGTAGCAATGAAAAATGGACAGACCACCCACACTGGAATGTGCATTTGGAGACATACACCTACATAACCCAAGGAATTCTCATATGTCTGCCAGGTCAGAAAAATGATCTCATCTAGGTCAACCTCTGGTCTTTTAACAAGAGTCTGCCAAATGGCCCTGATTCACTCACAGGCAAAGAATGGAAATAAATATATTTATTCCTGACAGGAGATGCATTCTCTGAGAGCATAAAAACTCTGCTTTCACTAACATAGTAAGTACAGAGACTTACTATGCTGATATTATCTTTCCATTTGGAATTTTTAATGTCAGGATTAGCTATCCAAACAGCAATATTGGATGGAAGATAAAATCAGCCTTCCCTAAGCAGGTATACTCCAGACTTGCTTCTAGACTACTCCATGGCATTGTTATAATTCACTTTGCAATGGTTTAAAGATTAAATATTACATTACAGAATAATATTCTACAACCTTAGCTGTATTTAGATATTTTGAACTTTATTCAGGTGTTCTTAACATTGGGTGGATACATTTAATTTTATTCTTGTCTTGCAAAAACCTTTTTCCTCCCTCCTCCTGGCTTTAGCGTACAAACCATATGCTAAAGTGCCTCTTTCTCTTTATTATTCTGCCATGCTTCTTATCCTTAAATGCTTGTCTGTTTAATGACTCTACCATTTGTCCAGTTGTGTTTTTACTTCTTTGGAATTTTTATAGGCTGTCTTCAGAGATGGGTTTTGTTATGTCAGGTGGCTTACAAAACATCAAATAAGCAGATTCCCTCAAGGAGCAGGTAACTTATCCTTTGGGCTAAAATCAAGTCCATGATGCATGTTGTAAAATTATGCCCATATCGGCAAGTTCTCATTTAGTTTTACGGATTGGAACATAATTAAAAATAGTAGTTTTGATTTGAAAAAAAAACCCACCTCAAAGAACATTTCTTAGAACACAAGAATGCATCGACTGATCCCCACTCTGGATAATTTTATCTGAAATTTGGAAGAGTGGTTTAATTTATAGCATGAGCTAGGACAGAGGCCTGAAGCTACCTGCAATCAACTTTCTCCCTCTCAAACAATTTGTCAAAAGCTCTTTTGCACAAGGTGGAGTGAGGTTGTTTTTAATTTCCTAACCTGAAAACTGTTAAAGAGAAAAACAGTTGTAAAAAGGTTATTGTATGCATCAACAAGCAAAATAATTCCATAAAAAACTGCCCATTGTGAATTTGAATTTTTTTGCCTTCTACATCAGACTAATCTTGGTTGAAAATTAGATCAAAATATTTTATTATTTTCATCTTCAATTTATTTTATACCGAAGAGAAAATGTACAGACTTAGCTTTCGTTTAATGATCTCAGCAATATTTGCTTTAGATGAAATGTAGTATTTTAAATGCAGATAGTATTAACTTATTTGATTTTTATCCCACCTTTGTTTTTATATACAACTCAAGGTAGCAAGCATACTAATATTCCTTTCTCCTGTTTTCCCCACAACAACAACCCTGTGAGGTAGGTTGGACTGAGGGAGAGTGACTGGCCCAAAGTCACCTAGGTAGCTTTCATGCCTAAGGTCTGAAAGGCATTATCAGAATCCCTCATGCTGTCTCTGGGTAGAAGAATTGTAGTATAAACCATCTACATGGAGAACCAATTGTAAAAGAATGACTTAAATGAATCTAGGATAAGATTATGAGTTCATTCGTTTACATCTAGACATTCCATGTAAATGTAGTAATGTTACTAGTGTAGTACTTTAAGTATAAATAAACTAATAGGGAGCATTCTATTACTAGCAACAATCAATACTGTATTATTTTCTATCAATTAGTCCTGAATAGTAAATAATACAATAACAATATTCTAATACGAAAGTGCAGCTAGTTATACAGTAGCTAAGAAAGCAAATATTCTTTAGCAAAATATACGATGATTTTTGATTTTAAAAAATATCAATGTGTCCATAGCAAATTCGCCAAGACCAAGTAGGTATGCCGATATAACCATAAAGTGAATTTAACTAAGAGGAAATTTTAAGAAAAAATATCTAGCCATCATGAACAGCACAAAGCTGTCAGTATTGGAAGACAAATTTTACATCTATGGATGGGTGGACGGACAGTGTTTACAACACTGTTGTAAAATTGGAGTATTGGACAAAAACACCCAAGATAAAGCAAGATGAAAACTGACAAAAGAGTCAATATGTTCAATCGTTCACAACAGGCTCCCGAGGGAAAGTTAGTTAGAAAGGGGAAAGAGCAGGGCTACCTCTAGGCATGGCCAATGTAAAAGGGCAGCAGGGTGCTCTTAGGTGAAGGAAGCCTTACTATAAACAGTGACAAGCAAAACATATGGACCATCACGATGAAATCAGCATGCAGACATAACAATGACTCATCATAAAAACTGAAAAGTAGCCCCCATTAAAAAGTTGGTGGCATCAATTGAAAATTAACATTGCCCCTTGCACTGTTTTCTCATGCAAATGTTCAAGCAACAAAGGAATTGGAGGGAGGGGAGAGAGAAATACAAGACTTCCATTTGAAGCATGGGAATAACAAAATTTAAGCTGAAGTGTTTTCCACTCTTTCTTTTAGCAAGCTGAGTGCAAAATTTAGAATCATCTTTAAGAATTGCATCTGATTTTTTTTTTAAGGAAAGGGAAGGCAGAATTGAATTTAAAAAATTAATTATGGTCAGCAGTAACAGATATGAGTCATAGAAATAATGACGTTTACAGTAGAGTACAAACTGTGCCTCCGTAATAAGCAACCCAAAAAATACGTAACAAAAAACTGTTCAAATTGCAATTAATCCCACAGCAAACTTCAAAGTGGGCTTCAATTCCTGCTCTCACAACTCAGAAACAATGGTGACATGGGACAGTTTTAAAAAGTGCCTGCTCAGGCAGATGATTTATTGACCACTTTTGCTCATATATGCCCATCCAAACTATTGGAAGTATGGCAGAAACTCCCTTTCTCTCCTCGTTCTCCCCAGTTTCTTTAGAAAGAACCAGAAGGGGAGGAGAAAGACGGCTGACAGCACTTTGCATAAAAGGACAACACAGCATTTTCAGGCATTCATAATGGCCAAATCAACCAAACAAATTGCCCGCAGAACTGCAACAGTAAGCTATTGGATTTTTACGTCGGCAACTTCAGAAGTCCGTTGGAAGAATAAAATCTTTTATCGTGCTTTCAAAAAAAAAACAACCAATCCCAATTCTTGTTCCGTCTCTCAGAATTTGGGGGGGGGGGGGGATCACCCCTCTGCACCCCTAATTTAGTCTTCTTGCCGAAGAATGAATACGAGTTAAAAAGGAGCCGACAGTTGGAGGAAAGCCAAAGAAATCTTTCAGGAGCAAAATGCAGAAAGAATGGTGTTTGTTCTGCATTTAAGTTTCACATGCAATTCTACAGATGAGGTGATATATCTTGCTATGGGTCCAAGAATACACCTTTGTTGGAGAAAACACTGCCCTACCTAGAAGGGCAAGGATAAGAATTCCTTGCCAAGTTTCCTTTCAAAAGTCAGCCTTCATCAGGAAAGAGGCCTTCTTTGCAAGAACCTCAAAGTGGAGAATTAGGCAGCTACTGGCTTTCTATTTATAGTCATCCAGGCAGTGAATAGTTTCATTCCAAATGCCACAAGGCAGACATGCAACCTTTCATTCTGGGGACCTGATTTGTGTTTCATTTCATGAAGTCAAGGACTAGAGAAGACAAAAAGAATTTCTAACAAGGGTGCAACAAAAAGTTTGGCAGGGAACAGCAGCCGGCTTCTTGATTAGCGCTACCAGATTCTCAGACATTGGCATAAGGGGTTGGATAGGGGAACTTAAAAAACCCTTTCCCACAGACTTTTTCTTTCTTTCTTTCTTTTTTTTGGGGGGAAAAAAAGGCAAATCTGCATGGTCTTGTTCCTTCCCCCCACCTTGACCCTCATTAACCGTGAATGCCACTGCCCTGAAGTTTAAGCAAACCTGGGGGCATGTGCCTGGCGGGAAAGACTTGGAAAAGGAATGAAGGGGTGCAAGCATTTCAATTAGTTGCCTTTGAAGGATCCTTCTGAATGAGGCAGAACACGCTTGTCAAATGCAAGTTCAAGTGAAAGCCACTTCTACCAATGAAGGGCGCAGATAGCTGTGGGGGGTTCTGCTAAACCCTCTTTGCCCCCCTTATGTCTTTATTGCTCACAAAAAAGGGGAGGCAAGGGTCACCCATAGTTTAAAATAAGTTAGCATGCTTTCCCACAGGATGACTCTAGTCAATCAACCCTTTCTTTGAGTGACAGATGTCTCCTCACAACACTAATATATAAAACTGAACACACCCTTTAATATAGCTGATAGTTGCTGAATATCAATTGGACAAGCCTAAATATTTCTTTTAAGCTAATGCTGACTGAGCACACCCACGTTCTAATCAGCTCTTTTTCCCCACATGGGTTCACACAACGTGGCACTGAAGCTATCAAGGCCATCTACAATCCAGAGAATATCCACTATATAATTGCTTACATGCAATGGCTAAGAGCATATCCTGAAGACACTTTTTTTCCCCGGGCAGTTTAAAACCACATGCACACTGAGCATGAAGGAAATTAAATTAAACAGAGCAAAACCAAACCACTGAGATGAATTTCCCCAGTTATTTAAAATGAAGGGGATCAAAACATGAAAAATTATTCACTGGCAACTACGGTGAGGAAAATGTTTCTTACATTTTCACTTATGTAGAGGTTTGGAGGGGAAAAAAAACAATTCAGTATCATTTAATCTCACAACACGAAATATCTGAATTGTGTAAAAATAGCACAGCAATAGCATTTAGGCTTACACACCGCTCCATAGCGCTTTACAGCACTCTCTGTGCGGTTTACAATTTCTAAGCATTATTTGCCTATTGCCCTCAACAACCTGGGTCCTCATTTTACTGACCTTGGAAGAGCAGAAGGCCGAGTCAATCTTGAGACTGTGAGAATCGAACTCAAGGTAGTGCCTGCAATACTGTATTTAATCACTGTGCCACCAGGGCTCTTAAAAACCTAAATGGATCAATGTTATATATTCTAAACTAGAAGGATTGATAAGATATTCCACCTGGAAGTGGACAACACTCTGTAAAAAGAAATCTGAGTATTAAGACAAACAGAATTCTATCAGATTTCAGAATATAAATATACCTAAAGAACGCAGGTAAAGTGGGCAGTTATAACTGTAAATGTTAGCAAATTTTCAAATTAAAGCCAGGTAACCAACAGAGTGGAATTAATCTGAAAATAGTGATTTGCATAAGCATACATTACTCCTGAAGAGTCTCATATCAAATTTTTTCACATGCTGCTTCAACTTTCAAACATTCTATTTCTTATTATAGTACATTTGTATGTATTCTACATACTTCAAAACATCCATGATGAGGGAAAAAATGCTTAGGTCTTTTTCTAAATTAATGGAAAATGCACCCCCTCCAAGACTGATGAAGCTATGATGATATCAAAATTAGATGTGTGCATCAATATCACTGCACAAATGAGACGATGTATTTGGGACATAACACCTGGCACAAGAACATAAACGTAGTGCGTGGGCTATCGTTTGTTTCTTCCTCACCCCTGACAATGTATAGAATAATTGTTCCACCCCATCCTGTTTTATGCAACCATATCACAAATGCTCTGTTAACTTTGGGGCATCAGTTTAGAAAAAAATGAGATGTGCAGAATAAGATGGTGAGATCAATCAGGAAACCAGAAATGAAGATCCTACGAAGAGAAAGGAATATTATGAAGATCCTAATGTCAAGATCTGCTCTCCTTTGTTGTAGAGTGCAGGACATGGGATAGTGGGTTTAAGTTATGGGAAGGCAGATTTCAGTTGAATTTTAGCAATTGGTTGATAACAGAGGAACCAATTATCCAGAGAGGTGGCAGGTTCAATGAATTCAGTCAGATGTTAGAAAGATGTCCGTTTGGAATGCTATAATGTAAATTGCTACACCAATCAGGGAACTGGACTCTAAATTGCCCCTTTCAATGGCACAATTTACTTTAAGTTTGCAATCAACAACTAAGAATTCTTTCAGAAAGTCTCATTACCAAACCACTTTGTCCACCAAACCTATAACTAAACACCAGAGTTTTGTTAAGTGTTTTTAATTTTAAAAAGTTGCATTTATTTATTAAACTGTCTTATGTTCAATTTACGATCTAACAAAATTCCCAGTAGTTCCCTCTACTACTGCCAAGTCAAGTCTCGCTATACTATATTGAGACTTGCATATATTTTTTTCTTTTAAGATGTAGGATCTTACATTTGTCCCTGCTGGCTTTCATGGCTAAAGCAAGACTAGAACTTATGGAGCTTCCTCTTTCTAGCCTGGTGCCTTAAACTCTAGACTAAACTGGCTCTTAAAGCAAGATCATAATTTGTTTCTCTCAAAGGATGAATAGCAACTTTAGAAATGATGACAAAGGGGAGAATAAAAAGCCTCCTTCGAGCCGGAATCGAACCAGCGACCTAAGGATTACAGTACAAGCAATTCTACAGTCCTCCGCTCTACCAGCTGAGCTATCGAAGGGATGCTTTTTTGTTTCTCCTCCAAATTCTCTTTCTCTTCTAAAGAATTAGCCACTCCTCTAGCTCTGTATTATTCACAAGTCTGGTAATTACCTCCTCAATCTTTCCATCGAGGCCATTAATAAGAATCTTGAACAGCATAGGGCCAAGACAGAACCCCCTGTGGCAGTCTACTTAGCTCTATTCTCCAAACTGATATTGAGGCATACAGAGGTATGTTGTATAATCTAGCTCATATTTTACAATTTTATTAATCTACATATGACGGGAGACTTTATCAAATTCATTGCTGAGATTACGTCTGCGGCATTCCCCTGATCTATTAAAATGGTAATTCTGTCAAAAATAAGAGGTAAGGTTAATCTAGCATGACTTACTCATAATAAAAACCATGTTGGCTCTTGTAACTGTGACATTCTTAACCAACTGCTCACAAATACATTGTTCGATAATCTTCCCCAAGATGCTCAAAATTTCCCAGATCTCCATTCCTTTTTTCTGGATTAGAACATTTGTCTTCTCATAGTCTTCTGAGGCACCCAGAATTAACTATAACCAGATTATAGTTACTAATTCTGATAATTTTTTCAATATTCTGATTGTAATTGAATTCATGTTAATTGTCTTTGTGCCGTGGTCTCTGTGTAATTCCTTAAATTTTAATAGATTTCCTCTTAATAAGCTTACTTTTCAAGATAATAAGACAAGTAAGATGTGTTCTAATTGTACCCGTTCCCATCATTATGCACGGAAAACGTATTTTTTACTCCCATGGGCACAGGGTGAGTTTTCCTTCCTATTCCTCTCCAATTCCATGCCACTGTTCTTCCTCTCCCCCAGACTGCTCAATCCAAAGCATGTTGAAAGATCAAAAGGCTCAGCCCCATAATCACTAAGGAAAGGATTTTGGTGAGATATATGTATGCATAACCAACGCTTCAGTCACATTAAGTGGAAAGTCGGTTCTAAATATTTTTATGGTGATGTTTCTATGTAATATGGTCCAAATGTATAGGAAATGACAAAAAGCCAGCGTTCTATTTCAATCAGAAGAAGAAGAAAATCAGAAAAATTTCAGACTTGTGTGGAAACTGTATTGTTGCAAGCCACAGCAGTCCTTTAATTGCTTCCCTGAAAGTCAGGCTACTCAGTACTATTCAGGATGATCAACGTCCATTTGTCCTTTGATTGTGGGAAGGCAACTGCTTTACTTCTGACATAGCCTCCTGATGGGTCAAAGGTCAGTTTCCCTATTCAAGGCTCCCAACCGTCTCTTCCTCCCTGCCCCATTTTTAAAAAATAAAAGGTTCATTTTAATGTAGGAGAAAGAATACACCATTAATTTTAAGTATAAAACAGCTATTTTTTTTCAGCAATTCTTTTTAAAAGTTCAGGGAATATGAGTTGATTTACTTATGTAAGAAAAGAGCAAATTATTTATCTTGATCCAAAAGCAATATTTCAACAAATTAAAAATATCATATAATATATATTTAAACTATCAAATGAAGGAAGCCACTCACACTGTCACTTTCCTTGCTAGTACTGTTGCAGCCTCAAAGAAATTTAGTTTTGGGAACTAAAGACAAGAAATGGGAGGGTGAATTTATCCTGCAACTCAAGTTTTGAGTAAGATTTTGAACAGTTTTTTTTTTCCAAAATGTAAAACAAAATTAAGACACAAAAAATACAATTAAAATTTGAGAAATAAATATTAACGTGTATTCTAAAATTCTGGACAGTTTTGTATTTTACATATGTAAAAGTAACCCTGCCAGAAGATCCTTCTATCTTTTACAAGGTTGAAAGAAATTCTTCAAACCTGAGCTGGAAATTAAAAGCGCCATTTTAAATATCATATGCAGAAATTACCTAGAATAAAAACTATTTCCCCACAAAAGTCATTACTTTGAAAACCTGTTCTGAAATACAGCAAAGGCTTTGTTTCTTCAATATCCATCAAATAACTATAGGGAGAAAAAGTAGGAAGAATCAGGTTGTCAGAAGGATCAATGAGTTTTTTTGGGTTTGCAGATAGAGGTGAAGGCCCTGACACTAGTGACCCATGTTATGCCTCACAGACACTGTTTATCACTGCACAATACTTTAGAGAATGTCTGAGTGCAAATTCTGAATTTATTCTGAAGAAAATAATCACAAAGCTTTTTTTGGGGGGGGGGGAGAAGTGGTG
>JANHFK010006303.1:258867-269740 GCA_036250565.1 Sibynophis collaris
ATTCGAACCTGCAGTAATTGCAGGCAGCTGGTGTTAATAACAGGGTGCTTTAGACCACTGTACTACCAAGGCTCTTATATGAAACCAGGCCAGGGTCTCCTAATCTCTGAAAGGAGAAAGTTCCAGAGGACAGGGGTTATGGCACAGAAAGCACTGTACTAACTAGTATCCTGGGACAAAGAAATAATGTCTGAACCTTCCCATTGTGAAGAACATTCAGTCAAGGCTACAGCTGTTGAAACATTAAGTATGCTTTACTAGGTAACAATGAAAGCGATGTAGAAGGGGGCTACATTTCCAGGAGAATCATAGGAGGAGTATGTGCAGGGTGGGTGGGCTGCTGTTGCCGTGCTTGCATAGATACCACTAAATCAAAACGGTCACCGCAGACCCACCCCTCCCATTGCTAGTTCCAACTACATTAGTCTTCTTTTCATATAGCATCAACAGCTGCTTAACAGAATTTTGCAAGAATGCACAGCTCCTGTTTAAGCACCATCAGAAAGGTCAGATTGACCAAAGTGCTGAGCATGCAACAGCTTCTTTAATGCCAGCTATCCATTTGCAGTGCCACTTCTCTCATCCCCCTCCTTTTTCAAACATCGCATGCAGCACTTTGTACAATGGGGGTCAACAGGCGTCTCTACAATTGTGCAGTGCTCATCCTAACATCTGCCTAGAACCACAACATGCCTTTCGCAAAGACTCTTGCTTACTTACCTGCTCTGGTCCTCTGCCAACAAAAGCCACTTCTCCTCATTTTATATATCGGTCTTTTATCACCTGCTTTTTGGCATCTGATTCCAGAAGTCTGTCACCAGCTCAGGGAGCGGCCATATTTTTGTGCTGGTGCACATGCCTTCTGTAGATAAGGTCCCAGATTCGATCCTTGGCATTTCTCCGGTTTCAGGTTCAAGCTTTGAAAGAAAGGGCACTCCCAGCTGCCTGGAAGAAGGCAGCTGTGAGACTGAATTTGAATAAATCCTCCACTGACTAAATTATTTGCCCAACAATCAAAGGTTGCTAAGCTGCCTTTCTCTCAAAATACTCAAGTAACATGCAAGTCAGCTCCATTTACTCTTGGATAACACGAGTAATTCCAGTCTACAGCAGGCAATCTGGTTTCCTGCAGATGTTTCCATCTATAAATGCCATAAGTCATCCTCACTGGCTATATTGACTGGGGAATATGAGGGTTGTCCAAAACATCTGGATAGTCCACCTCTGTACCTGTTCAGCTTCAGACTTAGATAGTCTAGGTAGCACTAGTTGATACTTTAAGATGAGGCTGTGATTGTATTTATTTTCCCCACTTTCCAGTGGCTTTTCATTCAATTGGCATTATTATTCTAGGTCTATCTGGATCAAAAATATGGTTAGAAATCTCCCTTCTGACCTGGTGGTTTTATGATGTTTCTCCAAGACTCCAAAATATAAAGGAAAGGTTTTACATTGGTTTTCTTCAACCTCAAGATTAATTAGGCCATCATTCCCATTATCCAAAGTTAGGATAATGGGAATTGTAGTCTGGCACATCTGAGAAATGCTAAAATGGGGAAGGCTGCCTTATACAGTGCTGATGAAAATGTCTCCTACCACCAAGACTCTTGACATTTATATTTACTATAAAACACTGAAATCATAGCCACTATCCTTCATCAACTCTGTAATTTTCCTCCCAGGCAGTCCTGTCAAATTTAAGATTGCCTGCAGTACTATTCTTAACTGCACTTAGTCCTTCTGTAGTGACCCACACAGATCCTTGTGGCTAACAACATCCAGCACATGTCCTAGAGTAAGTAGTATATTCAGTAGGAAGCCAACATGGTTGGTTTTCAAAAAGAAAAAAACAACAAAGAAAACAAGTGAGCCAGAATAAAATTTAAAAATAAAAATAAAATGTGGAAAATTACAGGACTGAATTTAGTTCTACCAGAATTTGTGATCAGGTAAATATACTAAGAAAAAAAAATCCAGTAAAAAATCCTAAGAAAGTAGGTCTGTACATTCTACCAACCCAAGTGCAATATTTCAACTGTAATTGATGGTCCAGAAGGATCTCATAAAACTTTCAGGTTGTGATGACTACCTAGAAGGCTTTGTGCAAAAAAAATTGTCAAGCATCTGGTCCCTCAGGTTCAAATCTCAGACCACTCATAGTCACACTCATTGTCTTGCAGTCTTCACATCCATAGTGTACATGCTAGCTATCTTTAAAATGTATGGCAAGAATTATTTTGATTATAAAATGTAAAATATTTCCAGCTATTAAAAGTGGTGCTTCATCGACATGAAACAGTATCATGAGATGGATCAGCTGTCTAATTTAAACTACAACAATTTCTTCTACCAGAGTAACTTTCCATGACAATCACCAGAAAACGAAGCTCTAATTCAGAAGGTTAGTTATTATCCTAATTGCTGTGGTAACATTACTCTTCCACAGCTTTTGCCTTGGGCCATTTAGTGGGTGGCCTTCTGAACATGTGGGTCAAGTCCAGCATCTGACCACCAGTTAGCAATTAGAACAAAATCCACATCAAATCTGCAAAAGATCCAGTGGTAGTTCCTATCCTGCTTTATTCTTCCTATGTATATATCCCGTCCCTTGGGGGAATAGTAGGTGGGATTTTTAAAAAAAAATATGTTATATGCAACTTGCCTCCAGAAGTTGTGGATGCTCCAGCACTGGAAGTTAAGAAGAGATTGGACAACCATTTGTCTGAAATGATGTAGGTTTTCCTGCCTGAGCAGGGGGTTAGTCTAGAAGAGCTTCAAGGTCCTTTTCAACTGTTATTCCAATATTCTTCATTCCCTTCAATTCCCACTTTAAAATATTTTCTTTATCCCTCCCTTTGTCAGAAACCCCACAGAACAAACAGAGGAAGTAAACCCTACCTGCTTCCTTCTAATTTTCTTTGTTTAGGACAGAGATTGACAACAGATGCCCATTCATAGCATCCCAAGATGGTGCTGTAGAAATTCAGTGATGATTTTCAACAGGTGGGCGGGTGGGTAGGGATGGGAGAAGAAGGCCTCTGCCCACTCTGAATCCCATTTTCCTTATTTCTCAGTAGCCTGAAGTTACATTGTCAGAATTTGGCCAGATTGTCACCAAATTTCAATACGGTAGTGCAATTTAGAAGGTATGCATTAGTAAAGCTTCATGGCCAGATGAAGGTTTTTCAGGCCAGACTGGGGTTTTTATGGGCTGAATTTACATGTTTCATATGGCTTCCTTGTATGAGTGTCCTCCCTTGCATGTGTGAATCCCATCATTGTGATTTATAGAATGCAACATGGTTAAACAAACCATCGCTGAATGCCCAGGAGTTCATTTAAGTCTAATAGTAGTCATTAACCATGTAGTTGAGGGATTATGGAAATCTAACACATCTGGAATGTAGAGTTTAAGACATAGTCACCTGAAGGGCTGGAGTGCAGTCCCTCCTAGATCTCTGAGGTGAAATACACATCCCTGGAATCAGATGCTTCCAGCAATGGTGTCAGTGACACCCTTCTCCAAATGATCATTCAGATAATGGTGGCAGCAGGAAGTTAGCTTTGTATGAAATCCTCAGCTGGGCTGAGTTTGGTGGGACTCAGTGGCTCAGTGGATGGTTTTTCTGCTCATTGTCACAAGATGGGCCATTATAAATGCTCATTCAATTACTTTTACTTCGTAAAAATATAATTATTTGCTACAAAAAAAACCTGTTTATCCCATAACACAGTTGGCTGCCCAGTGTTTAGAATTAAGTAAATGTCCTTCGGTAGGAGGGAAGTGTGGGAGATAGCGCTCTTGGTGGCCTTCTGTGTTTATGTTACAGACTTCATTATGAATTAATGAAACAAAAAGGTGATTTCTGAAAGCAAAATACAAAAATCCCTCTGGGGGAATTGTGCACAACAGATAATCCTTGCTTTACAATCTCAACCAGGGCCAGAATTTCCAGTGCTAATTAAGGCAGTTGTTAACTGAGTTGCACCTGATTTTATGATCTCTTTTTGCCATAGTTGTTAAGCGAATCATTGCAGTTGTTAAGCAAATCATGTGGTTAAGCGAATTTAGCTTCCCACATTGACTTTACTTGTTGGAAGCCAGCCAGGAAGGTTGCAAATAGTGATCACATGACCCCGGGACACTACAACCAACCTAAACAAATGCCAGTTGGCAAGAATTTTGATCATGTGACCCTAGGGAGGCTGTGACAGTGTGAGGACTGGTTGCAACTCATTTTTTCCCAGTGCTGTTATGACTTCAAAGAGTCACTGTACAAATGGTGATAAGTTGAGAACTACTGTACATTGTCAAATGCATGTGGTGAAGACTTGAGGGGCGTTGAATGAAAATCAGGCACAAACAGGTACAGCTTGAACAAAGGAACCATTGAAGAGGAAGGTCTTGCCAGCTCTTAGTGTGGTCAGACAGATATGCTCAAAGGACTAATCAAGTTTGTGCTCCAACCTAGCACCTTCAGATATGTGAGATACAACTCTCAAAATTCTCAACCAGCAAAATTCTCAACCCTTTGGGACTTCTCAGAGTTGAAGTTCACCACCACGAGGAAAGGTTAGAGTAATGATGCAGAGCACTGGTTCAAACTGATCCATGTTTTAATTAAGGGCTATTAAATAAATTTCAATTAGTTGAAATCATACAGCACTTTAAGCCATACAGTGTAGAAATTAGAGTTGTTGGATTCATGTTATATAATAGACCTAACAAGCCACAATGTGAATTAATATTGTATGTGAAGCTGGTCACTAGATGCCCATGTGGAATTCTAGTGAAATGGTCAAGATAGGTCCACTTCTAACACTTCAGCTAATTATCTAAGAGTCTACAGAAATTGTCAATCATCCGGGTCATGGCTGTCCCAAAGGTGCTTTTTCTTAAAGGCAAGTAGACTTTCTTTCTTTTTTTCTTGGAAAATATTTCACTTCTTATCCAAGACGTTTCTTCAGTTCTCCACCTGTCAGTTAAAACTGAAGAAGCTTCTTGGATGAGAAGCAAAACATTTTCAATGAAAAAAGAAAATCCAAGGAAGTCCACTTGCCCCTTGGAAAAAAGCACCTTTGGAACAATTGTCCAAGAGCTAATTTATTTTGTAGTCCTTTCCTTTATAAACATGTAAAACTCCAACACTTTTGCTTTATTTCTCATCCTTAGCTAGATAAATTTAAAAGATAATATTCATATTAATGGCGCAGCATTATGGTTACCCAATTATAAAATATTTACATAGAAGAATCCTCAGATTCACTGGGGTGGCATTTAGTTTGATATGTTAAAATGTTTGATACATTTACATAACCCCATTTCCTCTTGCAATAAGAAAATACTAATTAAAACAGCAACACAAAGACCTCCATCCCCTTTGACAATGATGGTAATAAATTAACTATTGTGCTAAATGAATTACTTCAATGAAAGAGCAGCTGCTGGAGGGGATATTTTTTTAAGTCCACTGTTTTCATATTCCTCTGATAAAAATGTAGCCCAAGAAAATACACTTAAGGATCATATTGAAGGCAGCTGCAAGCTAGGCAGAGCCCTCTAAGAGAGGGCCTGTATTCCTCTCTGAAGTTCGTCAGGTTTCTTTCATCCATTTCTTTGAACTCTATTCATATTAGTGACTTGTGGTTATTATTTTGCATTTTCACATTGTACAATAGATCCAGGGTTCATGCAGGCCTCTAAGCATTTGTTTATATCCCCCTATTTTCACTGTTGGCTTAGTACTAAAATGAAAACAGTGGAAATAGCAAAGCAACAGACTTATATGCCGCTTTATGGTCAGTGGTGGGTTCCACTTACCTTCGCTACCGGTTCGCAACAGGAGAGTGCACGGTGCTTCTGTGCAGAAGCTTCTGCCAATGCACAGAGCGTCCACAATTATGCCTGGGTAAGTGGGCGGAGCCTCCCCCGCCGCTACTACCAGTTCGCAGGATCCAAAGCGACTGGTAGAAACCTGCTTTACAGCCCACTTTCAGCGGTTCAGCATATTGCCCTCAACAATCTGGGTCCTCATTTTACCGACCTCAGAAGGATCCTCATTTTACCTCCCATCCCTGGAATCCTTCCATCCTTCCATCCTCGGAAGGATGTATCAACCTTGAGTGGGTGAGGATTGAACTCCTGGCTGTCTGCAGAATTATCCTGCAATACGGCATTCTGACCACTGCGCCACCACACCTCATGGGAACAGGGAAGACAGTGTGAGGAAATTTTATTAGGAAATCTTGGATCACTTCCCCTCCCCCCTCCCCAAAAATGGTATTTCTGCCTCCTCTCCCTCCTGGAATCGCTATAGCCCCAGTTTGGATGCTTGTATACCTGGTCTCCTGGGCACACCTGAGACATAACCAAAGAATATGATTTAAATAAATAAATAAATAAATAAATTTATTTATTCCATATTCATCTAAATACGAAGATTAGAACCATAGATGAACACCCCACATTCCAAAGAGTTCTGATTTCCCCCCAACAATCTAAACTGTACAACTGAAAGGGTAATTCTGCACATTCTTTTGTCCAGATCACATTGGCTCCCAACAAGACTGGCCTGCTGCTTGATTCATCGTTCTCCTGTTTCTTACTCTTCCCATCTGTGGAGGGAAGGCAAGATTTGCTGGCTGGCTCCTGGATGGACCAGTCTATCCAGTGTCTGCTTTTTGCTTGTGGGAATTGTTCCCTCCTCACTAGTCCCAGTGCCTTTCCTTTCCTTTCCCAGATATTTGTACACATGGATAACTTTGCACCCTTTTGCTATATTATTTCCTTTGACCCTAATGTGTACCTTTCCTATTCCTCCCCCTCCTCACAATAGCGTCATTGTTCTGATGCTACAGTAATCAAAGCCAGTAGGGGAAGTAGTTCTTTGTGGCAAGAAAGAACTGATGGCCCACCTTCATTGAAACAAAACAAGTATGTTTCTTGGTTGCAATTTAAAGTTTTCTGTTTTTTTTTAATGCAGCAAAGAAGCCGGGAAAGGAAGGGGGCATGCTTCCCCCAACCTGGAACAGAAACCAAAAGGTAGATGTAGGGGTTGAATGCAGTGTGAACTTCTAGGGTTAAAGGGCTATCGTTGAATTGACTCCAGCATTATTTTTAAAAAATCAATTGCCGGCCAGCAAACAATATATCAGCCAAGCAACCCAGAGTGAAATGGCTAGCCAGGACAGTGACCAGTTGCTGGATGGGAAGGGATGTTCTAGTCATTGCAGCCACAGCTGGGACTGCTACTGGAAATGAATTAAGTGCTGGCACCCGTCTGCTTTAAAGTGTTTAAGATGGGTCAGGCTGGGAAATAGTAGTTTTGGAAAACATGGGTCCGGTTTGGGAGTGGAAGGAACTGAGGCTGGAAGTGTGCGGAAGATGACAACATCTGTTCCTGTGAGGAGGGCCCTATGCTGCCAATGGGCCAAGCCGAAAGTATGGCTGTGCCCTTAATGTCCTTTGTTTAGTCTGCTAAGATGTAAACCATTGGGTTCTTGCCATGTACCAAGCCAGTAGGTGGCAGCAAGAGTCTCTACCAATAAGTCAAGCAATCAGTTGCTTGCAATGCACAGTCTAGAAAGGAAAGGCAGTCTTAAGAGTCTTAGCTATCAGAGCATGGACAGAATTCCTTGTAAAAATCATGCTTAAGAGAAAATATTTCTAGAGCACATTTTAAAAGAGCATTGAAGTTCACTGAATTTGTTTGGCCCCAAAGGAAATAAATACCAGAATTATCTATAAAGTCAAGTCACCCTCATCGGCTACCCTGCATGAACTTTCCTTGGTAGCTTTATTTAAGTATTGTATCGGTGTTTTAGTCCGGGATGTTTCTCAGTCTCCCAGATATTTATCAAAATCTGTGGATTAGGGAAATATCTGAAGTGCTTGAGTCACTTAGATGAGGTAGGGTGGTGTAGAAGTGTTATGAATAAATAAATATGATTGAACGTAATTCAGTCTAATGACAAAAATAAGCTCAAATTTTATCTAAGTGCCCCTTGTCGTCAGATGATTCTACGCTTCTAATGATTACAAACTAATTACAGAAAAAAGTAGCCAGTTCAGATCAGTTGTCCGTTGTTCTAAAATAAATACGTTAAATTGGACTGGGGATTGGTAAAATCAAGAGTATTTGTGTATGCACAATAGGAGTCCAAAATGCTTGACATTTCAGTTGGTGATGTTATTGATCTCTAATATAATGTAAGAGTTCTGTAAAGTACTATCCATATGTATGGAAATGTGAAAAACTTCCCAGTGACCCAGTGCAGCCATCACAGAAGTATCCTGAAGAGGAACACGAGAAGCTGTATTGTTGGGCCTTAGCAAGTCATAGTCCATCAAACTTAACTACTGTCTTCCCTGATCAAAAGGAACACTTCAGATTTTGAGAGCGGTCCATAAGGATGGTCAAGGTTGAACCTGAGCATTTCTGCGTGCAAAACATTCACCCAATGTTTCCTGCGATGCATCAAAACTAATATTTTCTGATTGGGCTGGCACACTATCCAGGTTTTACCTGCTGCATTTCATTTCACTGTACACAAATCACTCCAACTGGCTTCAGGGTCTCCCACCTGTATAGATGGATGTGGATGGATACAATGCATGTATAAACAGGGCAAGGCTTCTAACTTTAATCTGATCTCCCCCACCCCACCCCCATGCCACCCTCTCATGGATGTTATTGAGCTGAAATCTGAAAAAGGATTTCTTAGGTTACCTTCCTTGCCAGCCAGTTTATGCCAGGGAGACAAAAAAAAAGAAGTAAGCCTGGAGTGAGGAAGAAACCATAAATTACTTTAAAATCTTTCAAAACCAGTGTGCATTTATGGATTTAAATAGTTTAATGCACTGCTTCCCAAATCTAGGTACACTACCCAAAATCGGGTAAAAGTGGTTTTTCTTTGGATAATGACACATGAACTCATTACCCAACCACAAAGAGCCACATCCTGTCAGCCTTGTCAAGTTTGAGCCAAACTCTGTTCCACCCCATTCAAAACTGAACAGCTTCCAGACGTAGACAGTAAGAGTCCATAAACTTATGGATGCTGGCTCAGTAAGTCCACAGCATATAATAACTATAAACAAACAAACAAACAGTAACAGCAAAGACAAAGAATTTAAAATTTTCTTTATAAAAGGAAGTTTAAAGAGAAAGGAAAGGTTAGACATACACAGAAAATTCCTGTATATGTCCAGCTTCCCAGCACTGTCAACCCGATTCTGGATGCCATTTCCTACTGAAGACAGTCAATAGCGATGCATTTTGACCTCCTTTGATATATTTGTTAATATTTGTCTCTGTTTTGTTTATGTACTGGTTAAAAACCTCAGTTCCAAATTGGTATGACGGCATAACAAAAACATACATATATATTAAGATAATTAAATTAACAATTAATATGCATACACATGCGAATTATTATCCCACATAGACTTCTTTGTGCACACATATGTTCAAGCGTGCAGAACTTTTGAAATTATGGATACTGATGTATATTTACATCTGGATAATATCAGGTTGGAGAAGGCTTAGTCAAAATTCTCTTTTCTATGCCATCTTTTTTTTTTTCTTTTTAAGAAAACTTGGACTTTCTGTTCTCTCTTATTTTGTCTGCCGATTGACTTTCTTGTTGATCTTAATCTGTCACTCCCTTCGAGTCCCTTCACATTTTCCCCTTAGCAATTCAATTCTGGCTTTGAATTTCCCCACTTCCATCTAAATCTCTATTCGGGGCATTAAAAATCCGGCTGTTTGGTGGCACAGCATTAGCCTGTAAATCTCCCATCATCCAAAGGAAGGATGTCCAGAAGCTGTTAGCTACCAGCTGCAATTCAAACTTCTTTCTCCTGCTCTCCATGCTTCCTATCCCACACACTCCAGCTGCTTGTGGTGACTTTGGGAAGGATGTGGTTCACCAAGAATCATATTGTGACTTTGCCCCCAACCAAATGCTCAGCTGATTTCCCTTTAACTTAAACTCAATTAATCAGTTTCCATACATTTTCTACTCAGCACCTATGTTTAGTCATCATTTTCTTTCTGTTGGGTATCTCATTTCCTTCTTGTGGAAAATTGGAAATTGTCCCCAAGTAACAGTCAAATATTCTAATTAACCTAAAAGGAGATGGTAGGGAAAGCATCTGAAAATTTTAAGAATTGATACTAAGAAAAGAAGAGGGCAAAGCAAATTCAATTTTTTAAAAAAAGTTAGAATCATCATTTTGTAGTCCGGATATAGAACATCAGGCCATCACTATGTCCATAGAGGAGAAATAGATTGAAACAACACCAAGGAAGGGGTCAGATCAGCCAAGAGGAAGGTCATGGAATTGAGACTGAAGACCTGCCCTTTGGGACATGTTTGGATGTTTGCAACAGTCACTTAAATGTGTACAATAAAGTGCAAGAATGTTTTTGCAGATGTTCATTTAACTAGGAGACAAGAGTCGCAAATGTTCATATCTAAAAGAATAGCCACTATTTTGTGCACAATTAATTGGGCAAAGAACAAAACGATTTAAATAATACTACTATGTCAGGTGGATTGAAAGTTTGTAACTTTTAAACAATTGTAAAAAAACAACAACCTTGTTTACTACTATACATTGTTTCTCCTTATCCCTTTCATTTCTTTAATGCAACCATAAACTAAATAAGGCTATTGATTTAAACACATTTTAAATACATTTTTAGATATGCATTGCAGTTCTAGGATTCAAATATTTAGGATATATAGACATCTCCACTGAAATATTCCCCCCCTCTCTCTCTCCTCTGCACCAGAGGTGGTATTCAGCAGGTTCTGACCAGTTCTGGAGAACCGGTAACGGAAATTTTGAGTAGTTCAGAGAACCGGT
>JANHFK010006305.1:26434-37744 GCA_036250565.1 Sibynophis collaris
GCGGGTTTTCCGCCAACGCTTCTCTAGGCGTCTCCTCTGGCGCTTCATTGCCCTTAGCTCCTCGGAAAACCAAGGGGTGGTTTATACTGATTATAGGCTTGCAGTCCCCGTCCAAGTTCCAGTTTTAAATCTTAAAACTCTGAATGGATTAACACACATTCTTTCGTCAGAATATCCTGCCAATCAGAATCAACAGGGGCTACACAGTTTTCTTAACAAATACGAAATAAAAAGGTATTCAAAGAATACACTTTTTGGTGAGGTAAGTGTGTGTGTATATATGTGTTTACTTAAGTATGTCCTATATAGTATTACAACTAATTTGCACAGTATTAGTATAACATCAGAATTTCACTGTATAATGTGTTCAAATTAGCAGGTTGGTTTTAGAAATACAAATTATATACAGTAAATTTCATTAATATGTAAACTAAATAAAAATGTTTACCTTACCTACTTAATATTGGGACATCCTGTAATGTTAGAGTCCCTCTTCTTAAACTGCATAATTGGATATCTGAGGTAAAACATACATTATGATTAGAAATTAACGTTACAGTCCTAAAGAAGGATATGTAATAAGGAGTGTGGTATAAGTGCATATTTCTAAATATAATTACAAACTCTTTTCAAAGCTCCATTCTAAATATTCCAAATAGCAAATAGAGTCAGTGAGAACAGGTCTCAAAGTGGTCTACATTCTAGCAAGTTCACAGTTACATAAATATGTAATATGTATATCATGTAGATATACTGCTAATAATAATACATTTGTAGTTTATTAAATACATTATGGGCAAAATCTATACCACTAAATCTACACTCTTTTCACATAGAATTGAGAATAGTTAAGGATTATTATTATTATTATTATTTTGCAGGACTATGGACCAGTATGATTAGCCTTGACATTCTTTTTACCTGCCAGAACTAGGTAACTGTCTCTAATTCATATCTGAGAAACTTTTAATCCAAAACTATGTCCCTGAAATTATGGTTTTTGATCATGTAGCATTGCTGTCACTGACCCTTGCAGTTCTAATCAATCACATGTAAGATTTACAAATCGGTACTGTTCAAAACTAGCTATGTTCTGGTTTGTATAGGCCAAATGTCATGTCACTACATATCTATTATACTGTTATGCTCTCTAACCAGAGAGACAAATATGCCCCAACTATATTGTCTGAAGCTGACTCTGCCCATTTACCCATGCTGGGAAGTCAGACTCCATTTCCTTCAGCATTTGGAGAACGCAAAAGTAGCTATTTTAATATGTGGCACATGGTCATCCAAAGACAAACCCACATCCCACACACAGACCATTGCTGGTGAGATTTAAATTGCCGGTATTTACTAATTGGTATGTTCAGCAGTAACTTAATACTATCTATCTTATATCTGAGTCTCACTATATGTATCCCTATTTCCTCAGTTTCACCATACCCTGTTCTCCCAATAAAGCATTCAGATCTATGCACAGGGTCTGTTTCATTGGAGGATGGGTGGGTTTAGCTGCTTGTCAAGTTGCCCACAGACTAACGTGCAGTGGGGACAAAACACCAAACAATATAAGATGAATTAATGGAGATAACAACACTGGATAATAAAATTATTAGATGGAGTGGAAATATGTTTATAATATTTGTTAGCTAGATAAGAAAGGAAAGTATTCTGTGTAATAAAATAAATATTACCAGTACTAGCCAACAAAATTAAAAACATTTTAATAAATAGTCAACTAAAGAGGCTGATGCAATGTATTATGTAGAAGTGGAATTGGTGAACTGAAGGGATATGAGCTTTGTGTGACTGTGGAGTTACTGAAAGATAATTCCAATAATTAGACAGTACAAATCTCTATATGTCAATTTTAATTTGTGAATGAGTTTAGGAATAGTGAAGTATTTTTAATGTCTGATGAGGCATGCAATGTCTCCAGATTGTTTCCTAAATATATTTGTTAAGTTTACCACTTTTTCTTTCAGTGATACTATTAAAGCCTTGACTGATATTTAGTATAAATTAAAATATATGTTTGTATGGCATGTATCTGACAACAACTCTGCTAATAGATGCATCAGCTTAGAAGATAAGTAAACAACAGAGAACTGCAGTTGCCTTTTGAAAACTAAAATTTATTTAGTATCTTGTAATAGATACAAGATTGGGATGAAACCAGCACATGATATAGTAGAAGTAATGGATATGGATTTATTGGATATAAATAGTATTGTTTCATTTTGGAAGTTCTTGGAAATAAGACAGCTCAGGTACTCATAAAGAATTCCAGAGTTTGCTATGGCTTAGAGAAATTTTGAATAGGATGATTATTATAAAATAATCTATATACTACTAAAATTCTTGTTTCTATAAACTTGAAATCAGTGAAACAGTGCATCCTAGGATAGTTCTAGCTACAGGATTTCAGTTCATCCCCTCAACCATGAAAAGACATTGGGCAACATTAATGTCAGCCTCGCTTGGGTTTAATTAACTGGTTTTAGTATAAATGGGGTTAAAAGGTTTTAAAGGGGTTTTAAATGGTTTTAGGGGGAAACAGTCACATTTAATTAATACTTTTAATACATTTTAATTTTTGTAATGCTATGTGTTTTAACTGACTGTGAACCGCCCTGAGTCCTTCCTCAGGAAAAGGGCGGTATAAAAGTCCAATAAATAAATATTTCTCAGCCCAATTTTCTATCTAACTATTGTTGCAGGGGAATCTGCTGTGTGGCTAAGAGGAATATAAAAACAAGTAAATTTACAAATTGTTGTTTACAAATTGCACATTGTTGTGAATACTTTTACAAATTTGCTATGATGATATATTTACACAATTGTCCAAGCTACACGAATGAATTGCGATTTAGAAAGGGTTGGAAAAAATAATCTTCTGAGACCCTAGAAAGCATCTGATCATCACTTTTGAAAATATTGGAATCATAGTGTATATACAATTTGTTACCATTGTTCTTACATCAGTTATAATTCAGTTACATGATACTTTTGGCATATGTTTTAGCTTTTTAAAAATATATAGAAAATGTATATTTGAAACATAGGATCCCAAACCAGTAATGAATGGCCTTCTACAGCATATTTATTACATTAGAGAAAGATAAATAATTCAAACTGGAATTAAATTCTGATAGCCAAAAGACAATGTCT
Organism: Sibynophis collaris; assembly: GCA_036250565.1. Lineage (NCBI taxonomy): Eukaryota > Metazoa > Chordata > Lepidosauria > Squamata > Sibynophiidae > Sibynophis > Sibynophis collaris. The sequence continues at coordinate 29,609 of JANHFK010006305.1, forward strand.
GCATTATAATGAAATCCACCAGTAATGCTCAATGCTTGTCTTCTGAATGATGTCAAGTTCTTTTGAAATGTCAGTTCACTCCTGCTGCAGGCTCTTCTATCTATAAGCTAATAAAAAACTGAAGAGATATGAAATACTGAGACTGATGATACTCTGCTTTTCAAGCAAGACTAATGATAGTCTTCTTTTTTGCCATGGTCAAGTGATGGGAGAAGGAGGTCAAAAGACAGAGAGAGAGAGAGAGAGAGAGAGAGAGAGATTTGCACTGTCAGTTTCTTTTACATAGAATATTTTGTCATGATCAATAAAACATTTTCACCTTGGATTTAAAAAATATATCTTTAAAAAAAATCCATCCCAAGTGTTAACAGGTGTGAATGATTTGACTCACTATAACATTTCATAAAACTTTTTTTTTATTTTTCACATGCTGCTAGTGAATATTTTACATTTAAATTTTTATCACCTTAACATAATGAATAATAGATTTTTATACAATAAGAAAGGATATTTATACAAAAAATAAGCTAGGGTTTATTTATAACTACATTGAAGGTTAGATATTAGCATAAAAGTTAATAGTTACTTGATTTATTTTTTTAAATACAAAAACAAGTGTTTCCTACTGCAGTTTCTTTCTTATTTAAAATCCAATGGTTAATCACTGTATTCTCCAGCAACCATATCCGTAGTTATCCAGAATGACTTAAGTCATATAATCATGAACTCTATGAAAAGCTACGTGTTTCAACAAATTCCTCATCTGTTTCTCATAGAAGAATCCAGCTCCAAAGGTAACCCTTTTTCTAATTAGAAGGCCACAAAGCATGGAAAAAAATGGGAGCAGGGGAAGGAAGGGAATCGTGTGAGGATGGAGGGGTTCTGAAATTCTAGTATGCTACAATAATTATAACTTGCTGTATCCAAAACAGGTCTTTGTATGTATTGTCTTTTTTCCCTATTAGGCTTATAATAGCTTTATTCTGTAAGAATTCACGGATGCTTTATTGTTTTAAGCTCAGAGGAAGGTTGAACATTTACTTTTTCTAGAAGTCTCATAATGAAGACTACAGTAGTATGTTGTTTATTCTATTGTACAAATTAATGGAGAATTTTAATGGATATTTCATTATACTGATTTTTTTTTCTACTAGTCTATACTTATCTTTCTGCTCACAAGAAAGAAACAATGAAGAAAAATATTTAGAATTAAAAAGCTCAGTGAGAAGACTTATTGCAATAGCCCTCTTTTCTGTTTGTATCACTTACCTACTCTCCTTGTCTCAAAAATTATAGGCCTAGAGGAAGAACTTTTATTGAAGATCACAACATATGGCCAGACATTAATAAAACGGAATAGTCTGTCAAATATAGCAGCTGCAAGCTTTAAAAGGCTTTAAATACAAAATCAGTACTTTAATGCAAAAATAAATTAAGAGTCATATCAGTGGGAAGTACAAGGATTATACCAGGGTACAATTCAATAGCCTCCCTTTTCTACTGGGATGATTTAAACTTCACTCAATTTTAATGCTTATTCATACCAAAGTCAATGTGCAGCAATGTATTTTCGAAGTAATATCCATCTAACTCAGTTAAACTTACTTTATTGGAAACAAACATGGTAACTGTATTGTGTACCATTGATAAATTTTACTATCCAATAATGAATTTTACTGTGAATAATGAATACAGAATTGGACTTAATGCTGACACAGTACTCTATCGTGACTGTGCCAAGTGAATGGGATGTTGGCAATTGTATATTGGTTTGCAAGATAAACTTTATATTAGGGATCCTTGTTTGCATAGCATAATTCAATCAAAGGGTGTGCTTGAAGTAAAATTGGCCTTTATGCTCCTGTCACACTAGGTAAAATGTAACTGAAATGAAGCCATTATTATTTTTACTGTTAGATGACATTGTGCCTCCTGCATGAACACAATTAATATTGGTAAGTCAGTATATTACTTCTCTAAATTACAGTAAAGCATTATGCAAAAGAATTACTTGATCAATGTAATGATGTGTGGTGAAAATCAATATTTCTCTGGTGATTACCATGGCAGATGTGAAATGAAGTGAAAAGGACTGTGGATAAGAAAAATGTGTCTAAGAGAATGATTGCTGTGAAAATATGGTTGAGAAGCAGATATTTATTTTCTCTGATATATCTTTTTATAGATCATCTATTGATAGATACAGATAGATAGATAGATAAATAGAGAGAGAGAGAGAGAGAGAGAGAGAGAGAGAGATGGATATAGATATAGATATATAACTACATAGCTAGATAGATATCAGCCTGAAGGGTTTACTTTCTTTGTAATACTTTGATTTACAGAATATTGAAATATATATAATCAGCATATAATATATACAAATGTAAGGAGCTCCATTAATAGAAAACTCTGTGTCCAGTAATCACAAAATTAGCAATCTCATGTCAAGACACCCTCCTATCACACATATAATCTTAAATTCTGGAAGATCTGTCAGCATATAGCAGTAGATTTAAGGTGATTGCTTAGAAATATTTCCTGGATTTAAAAAAGTTATTCTCTGAACTTTTTAAAATCCAAGAAGATAACAAGGAATTTTATTTATTTTAAAATAAAAAAGCTATAAAGTTGCCCACAGCAATTTTGGTCTGCTTCAATGAGGCAAACATCTCACATGGGTCTATCACTTTTCATAGATAAAGAGCCGAGGTGAAGCCAGTCCAGCTAAAACAGTCACTTTAGTTTGCTGTTAGCTTCAGAGTCTATGAAATTGCTATTATCAAGTAAACAATTTCTATGAAAAAAAGCAACATGCCTTTTCAAATATTTACACAGTTCTGATTTAAGATCCATATTCATACCATCTGTACTTAATTAGTATTTAAAGGTAACTTATAAAACATAAATAACGTTAAGATTATAATGCATTTGTTTTCACAAAGAATTACACGAACAGAAAGCACAGGAAGAAAGAAAGAAAAAGAAAGGAAGGAAGGAAGGAAGAAAGGAAGGAATAAAGAAAAAATGTCTTGACTTAAATGCTTTCTTGAAAAAAACCTATTTATTCTAGGTATACTATCAGCAGGATAGTTTCAAAGATTTTTTTCAAAAGGCAACTGGACTGTTATTTCCTTGAGGAAGAAAACATTTCACTTCTCATCCAAGAAGCAAAATGTTTTCTTCTTCTTCCTTAAGGAAAAAAAACAGTCAAGTTGCTTTTTGAAAAAAACACCTTTGAGACAACTATGACTGGGATGAATGAGAATCTCCACAGATATATAACCAGGGTATCAAATCCCAAAGAGTGTTTGATGGTAGTGAAGGTAAGGTGGATGTGGATGTCTTAAAAATGTCTTCAAGGAATGTTGTTTTACTACATCATCAGTCTACAGATATTTAGATGAAGTTAGCATTTACCATGATTTGTATCTGAAGAAATAGATGGACATTTTAAAACTATCACAACTAACTATTGTGATACTTGTAGTAAGTTAAAACATGATTATCATCCATGCTATACAGAATGAGTCTGATAAATACCACATAAGTATCTCACTGATCTAAGATACACCAAGGGGTTTCTTTCTAATAATTGCATTAATTAAACCAGATGTTTTTGAAATTATATACACTTATACAAAATGTTATAAATCTTTATATATTTATAATTGGTGTACGTATACCATATAGTGCTAACAGACAAATTAATGTGACGAAATTTATTTATCTCAGATTACAGAACACTTTAGATTTGCGCTTTTTTTTGTTTTGTTTTTGTTTTGCTGTAGTGATTAATTGTTACCATATTACCTCCAATAAAGCTCATTTTAATTAGCTGCTTGCATCTTAGCTGAGATTTTAGCTGATTGAAAAGATATTTAAACAATTAGGGGGGGGAAAGAAGTAAAAGAACACCAAACTCATTGTAATATATGAAAAAAAACTCTTAATAACTATATAATAGTTTTTACAGTCCGATATCTTTTGTGAATTGGAGATGGAAAATGAAAAGAAGTAAAGCTAAGAACAAAGCCTTTACTACTAGTAAAATTTGCAAAAAGTTGACTTAATCATCATCCATTTATGATGAGACTAGCTGTTCAGTATTCAGGATAATAAGGTGCAGAAATAAAGCATTAAGGAAGTCATCCATCAATTAATTCTGAAGAAGCAATTTTATTACCTATGACGTGTATTTTAATTTTTGTGAATAAATATGTTTGGGATAAAAGTTTCCTAAGCATTATTAGTGCAGAAGGAATATTTTAAACTTCTCCTTTAAGTTTTGAAACATTTCTAAGGCAAACTGAGCATTGAATGCTAATTTTGTTTTACATGTTTGTGGAACTATTTTTTCTCTGCCTTTATCTCTCTTTAATTATGCTCATTAGTATTTAGCAGGTACAGTCAAGGACAATAGCTGTTAGCCATGAATATTCCAGTGGTACCATCAGTTCTTTCAATAAGTCATCCAATTCTATTCCTTTAGATAACTATATAACTCAAATTGCATTCCCACTTTAAAAAACACCTTTTCTTTTCGTACAAGATGAACAGAAAGAACTTAGATTTTATAACTCTATGGACTGTGCAATTCAAGAAGTTGAAACCTTTTATCAGTGATAGTTGGCAGACAGATACGTTTTCCAAGAAAAATGATAAAGGTAGACCATGTGCTACATGAATTCTGATTTGATTCAGTTATAGATGGATAATTTAGAACCTGATTTAAAGAATATGACTTATTTTTAAAAAATATAACTTTTACTAAAGTTATATCTTCAAAATATAGCTTTAAAGGTTTTTAAAAGGAAGATAAAGACCAATACGAATCAATATAAACTTATTTATTTATTATATTTATTATATTAGTTTGTCAAACATGTGCAAGATAGCAGGTATAAATATAAACATGGACATGAACGAAGGAAATGAATACAGATAAATGGGGACAATAGGACAGGGACGGTAGGCACACTGGTGCGCTTATGCACGTCCTATTTATGGAACTCTTAGGAATGGGGTGAGGTTCATGGTAGACAGTTTAAGGTTGAAGCTGTGAGGGTTTGAGGATGTAACAACGGAATCAGGTAGAGCATTCCAGGCGTTGACCACTCTGTTGCTGAAGTCGTATTTTCTGCAATTGAGTTTGGAACGATTTATCTTGCATTTGTATTAATTGTTTGCCTGTGTATTATTGAGGTTGAAGCTGAAGAAGTCGTTGATAGGTAAGATGTTGTAGCAGACAATTTTGTATACTATGTTCAGATCAGACTGCAAGCGACGCAGTTCCAGGCCTGGTGGGATAAGGGATTCTATTGTGTGTAGAGGAGTGGAGTACTCTTCTCGTGAAATACCTCTAGATCAGCTCAATTATATTAATGTCTGATATACAGTGTAGATTCCAGGCAGATGAGTTGTATTCAAGAATTGGTCTGGCAAAGGTTTGTATGCCCTAGTTAACAATACAATGTTACCGGAGAAGAAGCTTCGCAAAATTAGGTTAACAATTATTAATGCCTTTTTGGCAATGCTGTTACAGTGAGCTCTGGGGCTTAGATAGTTTGAGATGAGTACTCCTAGGTTCTTGACAGAGTGAGGGTTGTCTACGAGGTCATTTCTGCCCAAGTTGTATTTGGTGTTCTGATTTTTATTGTCAATGTGTAGGATAGAGCATTTATTAGTTGAGATTTGGAGTTGCCAAATGCGCGACTATTATGACACATGGTAAAGGTCACTTTGTAGGGCAGGAGCATTGTTAGTGATGTTAAATAATTTTACATCATCAGCAAAGAGGATGTTGCAGCTGCTTTTAATATGATCGCATAGGTTGTTGTTGTAAAGCAGAAAGAGTGTGGGTCCTAGAATGCGCCTTGGGGTACATCAATGTTAACTGGTGCCGGATTTGATAGGGCCCTCCCTATTTTGACTACTTGTTGCCTGTTTGACAGGAACACAGCTATCCATTTGGGCAGGCATCCAAAAATGCCATAAGAACTTAGTTTTAACAGTTTATCAACTGTACCACTGAATCAAAGGCTTTGCAGAAGTCTATGTAAATTGTGTCTGTTGTTTTACCCTGGTCAAGCTGTGTGATCCAAATGTTTCTGTTGTAGGAGTTGCAGATTACAGGACAATTTTTTTCTGAAACCAAACTGCTTGTTAGAAAGCAGATTGTTTGTCTCTAAGTGGAGGGTGACTAAGAACTAAGAAAAAGACAATAATTAAAAAAAATCATTAATAAACTAAGAAAAGGAAAAGAAAAAGAAAGAAATCAAAGAGAAAACTAAAAACGAAAGTAACAAAAAAATGAAAAGAGAGGAGAGAAAAAGAAAAATAATACAAAGAAGTAGTTTTAAATCTTCTTTATAGTAATTCTAAATATAATTATAAATTTATCGCTTACTCCATGATTACATTACCCTCTTCTTTTTGATTATATATAATAATCACAACCATAAATCATAAGTGCATTTTTATATACCTCACAAGTCACACATAAAAGTACATAAGGGAGTTCCAATCAACAATAAACATAGATACTGTCTATGATAAGTTAATTTAGTATCTCAGCAAGTTATCATCTTCAGCAACCCTTCATCCACAGTGAGTACGCCCAAATCTTTTTATCTTTGTGCATATAATAATTAGCTGCAGTCATTGTATTCAAAAATAAACTTCAATGAGATTTTTTTTCCAACAGTTTGTCTATTCATTCCAAAAGAAAAACCTCTGATATCAATTGTATATTAATCTTTAAAATCCTCTCAATCAATAGATGCATTTGAATGCAGAATTTTCTAGCTTTTGTACATACCCACTATACATGACAAAATGTCCCTTACTTTTCCAAGATAAATTTGAAGTGCCCTTGTACATTGTAATTTGTAGATGATAGTCTGGTAACATATATCAACTGTACATCATTTTATTAAAATATCTATTTTACATTATAGCATAGTGTTAAATTTAATAGTTTTAGCTGCATATTTTCCTATTTGTAGGTATTCAACCTATTGTTCTATTTCTATATTATAACCAAGTTCTGTAGCCCAATTTGTCATAATATTCTTTCACTTGTTTTTGTTTCAATTCAATTCATAATTTGTACACAGTTCTATTTCAAACACTTATAATATTCAAACCCATAAATTATTTTGTCTATTTTAAATCTTTCTAATAGTTATAATTAAGAAAACCACTGACAGCTATATCCTTCTTTTACCAGTTCTTCTCGCCAAAATGTTTTCAGGCAGGTTATATTTATTCCATATTTTCAGTATGGATTAATCCATATTAACTTTGATGTTATTGTACCAGAAATATCATGCTACCCAAATCTCAAGCCATGCCCACTTTTTCATTGAAACCAAACAGAGCATGCTGCAAATGTAAATGTAAATGCAAATCAGGTAAACCCAATCCTCCTATCTCTTTGCATCATGTTATATTCAGCTCATAGTTTTTGTCCTGCCATAGAATTTACATATATTCTTCTGACATTGTTTAAATGATGCATCAGTTGTCAAAACAAACACACCATTCAGAAACAAAAATACCATTCTAGACAAGACATTCATTTTTTATTACAGAAATGTTCTCCAGTAATGACAGCTAGAGTTCCTCCCATCTTACCATATCTTAACATACTGTAGTTATTTTGAAATAACATACAATTCATATTTGTCATTGTGACAACATGATATTTTATCTTCTTCTCAATCTTTTTTATTCATCACTTCTGTTTAATCTTCTATTTGTGTGTGTGTGTGTGTGTGTGTGTGTGTGTGTGTGTGTGTATTCAACTTCTGTTTATTAATCTTGAAATATGCTAATGTACCAAATTCTTTTAATTTGTGTATTAATATTTCCTTTAAAGAATCTTCCAGATCAAAACCAAATCCTGTCTCTGTGGTTACTAAAGCAATCCTCTCATTCCCTCCATTCTTGGTGCTTTTCTGGTGGTTGCCATTATAATTCCCTCCCTTCCTCCCCCACCTTGGTCTTTCTGTGCCGTTAAGACTTTCATCTCATTTAATTTAATTTAAATTTTATTATATTTATAGACCGCCCTTCTCCTTCGCAGGACTCAGGGCAGTTTACAGTCAATTAAAAACACCAAAATACAAAATT
>JANHFK010006305.1:37844-47949 GCA_036250565.1 Sibynophis collaris
ATATTTTGTACTGTTTTAAATTGTTTTAAATATCTGTCTGTAAGCCGCCCTGAGTCCCGCAAGGGAGAAGGCGCGGGTTATAAATTTAAATAAAGTTAAATAAAAGTATTATAATAAATATGTTAATACAGTTAAAGTCATGAAAAGGTTACAGTCATTAGGGTGAACGATTTTTATTTTGGAGTTAAAACAATGTTATATATAACTTCTTTAGGGATTAGTGTAATTATGACAATAAAATAGCCTATTGGTCATCCTTTCATTTAATATGTGTAAGGATTTCACGTGCATTTTCACACTTCCATGGAGAGAAGGATTTTTCTTGAAAATCATGAACATTTGAGCATTTGAAATTCTGCTGTAAAACCATAATATTATTAGGACAATACTACTTGTAATCAGCAATACTGCTTGCAGCTTCTCAGCACTTGAAGCTGAAAAGAGTTTGGATATTTCTTCAGAAAATAATTTGAAGCATGTCTCCAAATCTACCATGAAATACTTAGAAAGATGAAGGTTTTGGAAGATCTTTCATAGTCTCCAGATAGAATACTATTTAAAATCTGTTAGAAGATCTCAAATATGCAGCGCATGCAAGGAGCCTTATAAATAGTTTGGAGACAAAATGTGCAAAAAAAAAGAGAGAATATAGAAATATTCAGATGACAGCAGGAAACATTCGGATGCTATTATTTTTCCCAAAGAAGTTGTTATAATGCTGACTGATATTTTTACACCTTTCATATTCATCTTTCATAGTCAAGTCTGCAAAAGCAATGGTTTTAGAAAGCTTAATAGCTATGCAAACTCAGCAAACAAAGCACAGTAAGAATTGCTAAGTGCATTTAATAATTATTGAAAGCTCAGAAAAGTTAGACTTTAAATAATTCCTGTTTAGATACCTTCCATATGATAAGGCAGCAATTACAATTTTTTGTCATGATAGTCAGAAAAAATAAATACCAGTATTATGATTGCCTGAATGAAATTTCCTTTAGTTATTTAAAAATTCAAAGAGACATAGATGCACTTTGAAAATTACATATGCAAAACTGATTATGGTTCTCCTAGAATTCTCTATATAAAGAGGCGGACAAGAGTATCCTGATGTTGCTCACTTCTGAGTGAATACTTTTTCTGATTTCTTCAGTCATGGTGTTTTGGGGGGAAAAGGTTGTTAAGTAAAATAGTATAATTTGTAGGCAAGATCCTCTGGTATCTGTGATGTCTGGTAGAATACAGCATCTGAGGAATTGGCAATAATTGATGACTTGAAATGCCAAACGTTGGTCCTTCTACTTCTGCCAATACTTAACAGAGATCCATGGGTTCCTTCAGAGGAACAAGTTTGCCAAAATATTAGTAATAATAACAATAATAGCTACTGTGTGACCAATCATAATAATATCACAAACAAATATACAAAATCACCATCAGTCAATTTCAAAATGCAGCTTTACTTGGAACAGTTTACTGCACATCCTGCGATGATACCTTTAGCACTATCAAACATCAACACCTGCCTATCTCAGATCAATTGATGGGTGGATAAAAAATGCCAAACCCAGTCTAAACAGCTGGATATCTGCGTGACCAACCATAGTAGACAATGTATTAAACAACATCTGTCTATCCCAGGTGCTTGGAAAGAAATGAACAGGTAGACAGGAATGCCAAATCCAGTCTAAACATTTAGCTAACTGTACAAACAATCATAATAATACTAAGAAAGCAAAGATAGTACAATAATGACAAGCACCTTGGGTGCAATTCCAAAACATCTGGAGCGTTACTTGGACATCATCAGCATTTCGTTGTATACATGATGTACAATGACAGTAAAGGCTTTGAACTTTGACAAAATCACTTTAAGTCAATTGCAAAAGGCAGCTTTACTTGAAACAGCCTACATCCTGTGACAATATCTTTAATATTATTAAACAACAGCATTTGGCTATCCCAATCTTTTCAACAAAAAAATGCCATAACCATTTTAAATCTGGCTGACTCTGAGACCAACCATAATAATTGAAAGAATTTATTCGAAAGCAATAAAGTAGTGTGTCTATCAGAAAAAGATGAATCCAGTCACTCCCCCAACAAACAAGAGGTCAATGCTAACAATTATAATCAATATTGGGTTAATTATTGTATCTTCTTGGGCCAAACAGCATGCTCAGGATATCCTGTTGTATTGTAGCCTGATTGGACATGCAGCTATTTCTGGGCAAAGTAAACTCATGCATCAAAATAATGCTTAGGAATTCATATCCCTGGCATCTCTTGTAGGGACTGATGCCAATAGTACGGTCACAAAGAGAGTTAGTCTCCCATAAAACATTTATATATATATACATTCTTTGCAGTTTAACACATTTGTATTTTATATTCTCTACAAATCTGGGTGAGAGAAGCTGTAAACCATAATTGTATTTAAACATCAAGACAGTTACCAGAACATCAAGATAGTTACCAGAAAGCAGAGTTTAGGTATTTTTTAACACTATTGGACTATTTAAAGGAGGTGAATAAATCTGAATAAGGACAGGTTTGAGAAAATTACAATCTGCTTCCTTTAGCAGAAGAGGAAGCTCAATTAACTTGTTAAATTATTCATAGTGAAATTTGCTAAACTCTAGCACCATTCCCATCTCCATTTAATTTTTGGCATCACTGCTGAGCCTACTAACAAGGGTACCAATTAGTGCCAAAGAGAGGTGATTAATGTCTTAAAGAAAACAAATCACCCACTGCAGCTTTTGGTTTGCACTGTAGGCTGAAATGTTGAAAGACAAGAGATATGTCTAATTTAATCCAAATCATGGTATCGGTTGAAGGATGCATAAAATCTATGATGGAAATATGAAATATTTCAAGAAAAATTAAATACATTTGCATAATATCTAGGTGCTGTGATTTAATTCTGATATATTATTTGGAAAAATGTTTCAGTAGTCATTTTTAGGATAAAAGTACAGTTAAATATAAATCAGTTTGCAACAGATATCTATCTATTCTGTTAATATTTTTAAAGATAGCAATGAGATAAGAGTGATTGGACACTATCATGTCTGAGGTCTCTGGCTTCTAGAGTTGCAGCTTGTTTCTCCCATAGCTACTTATGTGTGTGTGTGTGTGCATCTTTTTCATCCTTTGGATTTAAGGGGGAAAACAGAAATGATTCCATTTGCCCTCTGGACTGCCATTCCTCATAAACAAATGATGAAAATCAAGGTTTCCCCAATCAACTGGTGAGCTGAGCAATAGGGAGGCAAGGTATTTAATCATGTTGGCATCTGTGCAGTCTAAATTTATGCACACTAGAACCGACCTTCCTCATTTCCAATACACTTTGGATTATCATTTCTTCTTCAGTTGAAGGGATAATTTCTTCAGATATGGAGGAGGAGGAGGAGGAGGGGGGAGGAGAAGGAGGAGAAGGAAAGAAAAATGTTTTTTTTATGGTTTTCATTATTTCTGGGATTATATTTTAAAATGTTTGCGAATTTTACTTCATTTTGATTGCCGCACAGAATGCTGATCGCTAAAGACTTTAAAATATTTAAATGGAAAATATACTTTTCTTTTTTTAAGAGTGAAGTTTTTTTTTTAAGATAGTAGAGAATATTTTTAATAAATTTTGCTGTGATATCAGAGTCTGAAATTTTGGTTTGAAAGTCCTTTTATTAAATTTTACCTGTATACCTCAATTTTGGCAAATAGGCAAAAAAATATATATAAATGTTTATTTAGCAACTATTTGGAACAGCAACCAAACAGGACAGGTACTGACTTCAACAGATAGTTAAGACTGCAGAAAATCTAATTGCAACCAGCCTGGCTTCCATTGAGGACTTACAGTATATACTGCACAAACCAAAAAGAGCATTGAGGAAATATCTACAGATCCTTCACATCCTGGACATAAATTGTTTCAACTCCTCCCGTCAGGATGGTACTATAGGGCATTGCATGCTAAAACAACTAAACACAGAGATAATTTTTCCTCTTGTGTGTCACTCTGCTGAACAACCAATTCTCACAACATGTCTTATATCTAAAGATATTTATCCATGTAGTAGGGCTGTATTACTATTATCCTTCTCATCTTTCATTTTACCTTCTACTCTTGATATCTTATGATTATATTACTTTGTATGTACACTGGTAGCTTATCCACTGGAGACCAATTTCTGTCCAATCACACTTGGCCAATAAAGAGTATTCCATTGTATTCTATTCCATTCCATTTCATCATAGAATTGATTTGTGATAGGAATCATTATTTGAGAAACAGTAATATAAGTATTAATTGCTTAAAAGTTTTATGTAAAATAGTATCAGTTTAAACAAATATTGTTTTCTATGCAGTAAATGATAACTTTTCTCCTCTGCTGAAATGTTCATTTGAAAAGCTATTAATGAATTTGCATATATATATTAATGAATTTGCTTTGTGAAGCTTCAAATGAGTAAGTCATTCAGTGAACTTAAATTATTCTTTGGAAGCAGATTCCCAAATCAAAATGGCAACTTTGTTTTGAAGCACTTTAGACCTCTGATCACTTCTCTGCTGCTTCTGGAATTTTAACAGACAACAAACAATGTTTCATGTATGGTTTCAAATACGAAGAACATTGTCAGGAGTGTTAAGTGCTATGATCAGTTCACTGACTTGAATGATGGACTCTATAACACAAAAATGTATAATATGATTATTATGTCATTAATTATTTTTTAACTAAAATTTGAGTTGCTAAGCTTGACATGCTCTTGGTTTCAATCATTCTGTTCCCTTAATAGACCCCACTATTGAAGTCATGACTTTCATGGCTGGCCATCACCTGCTTGACAGGATCCTTGAAAATTAATTTTCACACATGCCCTGGAATTAGTGTAGTGTCCAAATCAGGACAACTTGCTTGAGTTAGAAGTGGGTTTGTTCATTTTGCAATTACCACAAGCATTAGGCATAGAATAAAGCTCAGTTAAAGGAGAATTATTTGGATAATGGATTTCCTTGGATTCTTATCATATTTGTGCAACAAAGAGGCCAATATGTACCAGTTGGTTCTAGAGATGGCAACGCAGCTGTTAATTCAGTTGGCTTCTGTCAAAAAAAATAACAACCTGGTAAAGGTTGATTGTCTTTTGCCTGCTGATCTGGTTGTTTCGTCGTCTGGTTTATCTGCTCCATCTAAAGGATCCTCAAACTCATTAGCTCATTGACTACTTCATTAAGTTTCAAAATATACATCTACTTCTGTATTACTTTAATTAATAGTACAACAGATAATACCAATAATAGTAAGAGTAATAATGTTGATCATGGATAATGCAATTGACCTTGGGAAATCAATATTGATCTTTTTTTTTTGCTACAAGAGCAAGATTTGGGTTGCTTCCATAGAGAGCTTCCATAGAGAGAAGGAAGTAGAAATCTTACTAATTCTTTTCCATCACTACCCACTAGCATGTTCTTCAAACTTCCCAGCATTTTAATTGATGTACCTCACCCATCATTTTTCTCTTCTTTCTCCTTCTTTCCCATATTAAATATTTCTCCTGGTCCCTAGCTTTCCAATGCTGTCCTTTCCCTAATTTCCCATAGCTGACTATATCCTTGATTTTTCCCCCTGCTTCCCTAGAACATTTCTGCCAAGAACGTTTGTGTCTTGGTGTGAATATGGACCACTTGAAATTGGCTGTTCTGAACAAGGAATGATTAATGTTTTACACATCATCTCTGTTAATTAAGCAGGAAAGGGGCCAAGGTGAAAATGACCATTAACTAGAAATACTAACAGTCAGATTTCCCTTAATTAGGGAAGGGCAATGGTTAGGTCGGGCTCTTGTCAAATCTGTTGATTTTAAAAAGACATAAATTATTATTTTGGATGCTTTCATGGCTCTTGGAATACTTACTTCATATGCATTTTCTATTAGGTTGTTGATTATAACTTCACTAAAGATTATTTTAGCAAATGTAGGCTTTTTAAGACTTGAGGCAATTCCCACAAGTTTGCTTCACTCCAGAGAATAAAAACAATTGATAAAATTAAGCCAGGCTCCAAAGCTGGTTATATTCCATCTAAGAGAATTGTACATCTGGAGTAATGCAAACTTCTAAATATTCTATTAGATTAGAATATATTCACAACTAACTCATAGGCTAATTATTTCTAGTTCTAGTAAAGTAAGCCAATGAGGGCCAGTTAATATACATCTTGTAGCCACACAATCTCAGTTTAAATAGTGGTGAAGGGATTGGCTGGACACTGTATCCCATTTGGTTCTGTGCTTCAGAACTACTATTCTTTAATTTAAGTACTATCTTTGTCCTGGTCCTTATTCCTAGATTCACTTTCTTTTTATTTCTACAGAATATGGATTATTCTCTGCATAATATGATTACATTTGAAAAGTTTACTGTCTCTCATGCCATACTAAGCCACTTTGGATTATACTTTTTTGAAAGTTAACATAAATAAGTTAATCTTTGAATTCAGACCTTTGCTATTCCAGTAACTTTTAAAGAATTTCTCATCAAGTGACTAAAAGATAGGAAAAAATAAAGCAGTTTTCATCTGCAAGACTTTGCAGCTGGAAAGCGTTCTGCTAAAAGTCATCAACATTATTTTAGTTATTTTTTACTGTACTGTACCTTCTGTCACAGCACATTTTCTAAATTTTCCATTTTCAGCTTCTGAAAGATACTAAATATAAATTTACAATTTATTAATGGATAAATTAGCTTTGAAGGTAGCCTCTTGTATTGGAGTTTTTCATTTCTATGCATCCTATTATTACTTTCATTTAGTAAGTTCTTCTATTAGCTAACCTTGGTCATAAAGTATATTAGGAAGGATTCTAATTGTTGTAATTAAGTATGATAAAAAGGAATATTGCTTTGGCTTCATGTTTTGATTGAAAGAAATTCTTGAAAGATCTAAAGATTTCTATCACATTATCTTTAACTTGTTTGAAAATTCCATTCTTGGGCAATTTAAGATAAATCATAACATTAAAAACCAATTGAAACAAAACAGCTACCATGGTATAATTATGTTTGAATCAGAAAATGTTCTTAAAACGTCTTAAGTGTTTAGGACACATATCACACAAAGATACCTCTCCTGAGTTTAAAAAAAAATAGAGAAAGACTCATTCCAGGAATGTGAAGCAGTAATGCCTCCCAGTCAGTGATTGGCAGCAAACAAGTCCTCACTTGAAACAAACTAAATTCTCACCAAATTCTTTATCTATAACTTTAAAACTTTGTTTTCAGGATTCAAAATCCTCATCAAACTTCTCTCTATGTAACCATTAGACCACTCTCATAAATGAAACCTCTCAAGTCAATACTTAGAACTCTCAATCTTCAACAGGCTATCAGCAAAAATGATTTAGCAGAGCTATTGCTGTAATTGTGAGAAACAGACAAAATCAATGTTTGATGCTACTCCCTTATCCTGACTATCAATGCTATATTGCTACAGCAATAAAGCATTGGATTTAAAACCTGAATATAGACCTGAATATAGACCTGAATTTAAAACATGTAAGAAGAATATAAACCTGAATAAATCTTCTTTAAAATTTATTCATTTACTCACTTACTTAATTACAGAAGTTATATGGCTGCCTATATCATATGAAGACTCCAGGCAGCTCATAACAATTCATAAAAAAGTACTTTTCTCTGCAGACCAATCATTCTGCAGCTCAATCTCCATCCTATCCCAATGCTTAGGGAAAGAGCCATGTCTTCATAGGCCTCTGAAAGGCTAAAAGAATAGGGATCGATTGGATGCCAGGTGAAAGGCTATTCCAAAGCACTGGAAGGGTCACTTAGAAGCATATCTCTGAGGTCCTAAGAATATTTAAGGGAGAGGATTATTTTATCTAATCTAGTAGGATGGGCAGACACCCTCAGGGAGGGATGGTCTCACAAAAAATCTGACCCTAGGCCATGTTGGTCTTTAAAGATGATACTTAGCACCTTGTATTGCAATCAGAAATTGGAAACCAGTGCAGCTTAAGCAGCAGTGATATTACTCATGGAACACCCAAAAGTACATGTGCCACTGCATTGTACACTGTTTAAACTTCTACATTGTTTTCTAGGGCATTCCCATATAGAAAACAGTGCAGTAATCCAAATTGCAGGGAACTAAGGCATGGATGACTATTAGTAAGTACTCCTGGAATACTTCCTACTCCAGGAATAGATGCATCTATGGCTGACACCTGCTTTTCGAGCAGGAGTCCAAGAGGATCCTCAATTGTGCACCATTTTGTGTGGCAGAATCAAAGTTGTGAACTGCCCTTTTGACCCCAGGGCAGGGGCAAAAGCCCACAACCATCTCAATTTGCTAGGGTTAAGTCACAGTTGGTTTCTTTCCATCCAGCTCTTACAAATTACAGACAGTGAACCAGCATCTGAACATCATCACCTATCCCATACATACTGAATCCCATGTCAGCAGACGACTTCTCTCACAGTGGCTTCATAAAGGGGTTAAATCAGAAGGAAGAGAGTTCCAAGTCCTTTAGCATTCCACATAATAGGGTCCTGGGTACCATGGTCTATGCTATTAAGTGCTGAAACATCTGTAAGTCTGGGTGGACATATCATCCCCACCCCAAGCCCTCCAAAGATTATCCACAAGTGTAGCCAATGCTCTTCAGGAATATATTCCATCCCTAATCCAGAGTGAAAAGCGTCCAAATAATCTGCTTCATCCAACATTTCCTGTAGCTGAGAACTCACCATCCTCTCCACAATGTTTCCTAAAAGGTTATCCAAAACTGTAGGGTCCAAAGATGGTCTCAAGGCCAGTGAAATTTGTTTCTTTGATCCTTCCTTCCTTCCTTCCTTCCTTCCTTTTCTATGCCACCTTTTCACTGAGGCAACTTAGGTGGCTTACAGTCATTCAATAAAATAGTATATAAACATTTAAAACAGCAAGTAAAAAACGTAATTTAAAATTCAATTAACAGACATTGGAAGAAGGTGGGGCCTGTCTAATCCATTAACCATCTTCAAGAGGCTGATTCCCTCAGAACCCCAGACTAGTTGCCAGAATCAAGTCTTCAAGACTTTTCAGAAAGTCAAAAGGGTGGGTATGGGTCCTATGTTGGGAGGAACTTCTTCTCCTTCTTTCTTCCCTTTCTTCCCTTCCTGCTGCTATCCCATTCACATCTGGGTTATAGTGGGAGATCCACACTCAAAAAGTTTAGAAATTTGGGCTTAGCCTGCATGCCACCATCTCTCAAATGAAAGCAATACAGCTCCATACCCCCCCCCCCAATACAGTCAAAGTGAAATTTAGATTCATACAGGGATGGGCTTCAAAATTTTTAGCAAGGGGTTCTCTGTCTGGTTGCTGGGTAGGCATGGCCATGGTGGGCTTAGCCTAGTTGGCTTCCTGCACTACGGCAGGAGGGGACATATTTAACCCTCCCCAGGTGCCAGGGGCTTTCCTCGAGTCTGTGGTGTGTGTGTGAAAACGTCCTCCCCAGGCTCTGGAAGCTCTCTGGAGGCCAGAAACAGGCCCATTTCTGGCCTTCCCAAACTTCTAGTAGGCCCATTTTTCACCCTCTCTGAGCCTCTGCGCACATCCTGCACTTACCTACATCCAAAATGGGCAGCATGGGGACTCCTGGGAGAGATGGGGAACGGTGGGTGGAGCCAGCCAGGAGTGGGATTTGGGGGTTCTCCAAACTGCACAGAATCTTAGCTAGAGGTTCTGCCGAACTCCCAGCAGCCCACCCCTGGACTCATAATGTCTCTTGTCCTGGCACTCTAGATATCACTCCACAACATGCCTAGTTACAAAACACTTGGCCCAATTTTTATAAGCATAGGCAATATTTCTTTCTATTTTTTTTTAAACATTGACTATAACTGTCACAATTTTTTTTCTTTCTGTAGTTAGACATGAATGTTTTAAAAATCCATGGTGCATTTTCTGTGATAACAAACAACAAAATGGTTGGCATTTTCTTTCCATTTTGAATTCCAATCTGACTTTCTTTCTTTCTTTCTTTCTTTCTTTCTTTCTTTCTTTCTTTCTTTCTTTCTTTCTTTCTTTCTTTCTTT